>SJXQ01003616.1:0-157753 GCA_006408695.1 Aepyceros melampus | reverse complement strand
GGGGGGGGGGGGGGGGGGGGGGGGGGCCCATAACTGTTCTGGAGTAAGCACTTGACCAAAGATTGTACAATCAAATTAGAAATTCTAGAATCCAATTATATGACTGTGGGACAAGACACGTGAGCTCTATTTCCCCCACAAGCCTGAGGAAAAAGGGGAATAGGTAGAGAGGCAGAACCCCAGATGCTAAGGCATTGGCCTGCATCTTCATGGGAGTCTTCGGATGATGCCAGCACCTAAAAGGCACAGCAGCGTGAGGACAGAGGATGGTTTTAAAGCCAATGAATTGCATGAATTCATTCATTCATACAAAATGAATTTGCAGTAAATTTACTTTGATTTGCAGTAAATCAAACTGCAAATGATTCATAGTCAAAAAACAATTTAAGTTTTGTCAGTTCTATGCCCAAAAATATATCTCAAATCTATCCTTCTATCTTCACAGTCACTAGGCTCATAGCAGGCTTCCCAGGTGGCGCAGTGGTAAAGAAGCTGCCTGCCAAAGCAGGAGACTTGAGTTCGATTCCTGGCTTGGGAAGATCCCCTGGAGGATGAAATGGTAACCAACTCCAATATTCTTGCCTGGGAAATCCCATGGACAGAGGAGCCTGGTGAGCTATACTCCATAGGGTCGCAAAGAGCTGGACACAACTGAACACACACACATGCACGCTCGCAGGCTCATCCCAGCCCCCATCATCTCTCACCTGCCAATGGTCTCCTAATTGCTCCTTTCACCATCCATTCTCCTCACGAATAACCAATGGTATTCCTAAAATATATATCACTGCATTCCACTCCCCCATTAAAACCCTTTAATGATCTCTCACTACTTTAGCTTAACTTCCCAGCCTTCCTCTCATACCTCTTTCCTATACCAGTGATTTCCAGGGAGGACAAACTCACAGCCTTTCTGCTCTCCCTTTATACACTGAACTAATTCCTGACTCAAAGGCTTCACATTAACTCTGGAATGTTCTCGTTGCTCACTCAGCCCACCTTATTCAATCTTCATTTAATCTCCCCAAAGAGGGCTTCCCTGACCACACACTTTAAAAATGGCCCACCTCCATCTCCATCATCTCTATCTCCTTGGAATGCTTTCTTTTTAAAAAAGAAAAATTTTTTTATTTTTATTTTGGTCACATGGCATGCAGGATCCTAGTTTCTGGACCAGGGATCAAATACCTGTACCCCTGCAGTGGAAGCACAGAGTTTTAACCACTGGACTGCCAAGAAGACCCAGAATGCTTTCTTTTCTTTATAGCACTTACTAATGCTTGAAATTTATTACCAATATCAACTTTGCAGGCACTAGGAATATGTACCACTTCAACCCTTAATAAAACATTTTTCCTAAAGTAATATATATTCCTTAAAGATAACTGGGATACACACCTTTAGAATGCCCAGATTATCAAAATGCTGTGATATATTTCACACTAGTCTTTTTCTATAAATACATGTATTGTGGGGGGATAATAGCTGTAATCACACTGAACACCCAATTTCTGTTTTGCTTCCTAGTCACCCCTGTCATGAATGACTTAAATAAAACCACTGATGGTAGACTGATAAAATATGCAAGTGACACAAAGCTCAGAAAGACAGATAAACACTTAAAAATATCAATGTAGGACTTCCCTGGTAGTCCAGTGGTTAAGAATCCACTTGCCAATGCAGGGGACACAAGTATCAATTGATCCCTGGTCCGGAAAGATCCCACGTGCCATGAGGCAACTAAAGCCTGTGCACCACAACGACTGAGCCTGAGCGCTCTAGAGCCTGTGCTTCGCAGCAAGAGACACCACTGCAACGAGAAGCCCACGTACCACAACCAGAGAGTAGCTCCCGCTTGCTGCAACTACAGAGAAACTGCATGTAGCACCGAAGCGCCCATGAACTGCAATGAAGACTCAGTGCAAACAAAAATAAACTATTAAAAATAAAAAAACAATGTGCTAGAAAGATGAGCTAAGTATACAGATGTAAAATTAGCAGTTAACACAAGAGTTTAACCACTAGACTCTTCTATGGACCTACTTTCCATAACACTAGTTATACCCTCTCTCCTAGCTACAGCTCTACATTTCAACCTGCCAACAAGATACCTCCATGTCCAACCAAAATTTCAAAACTCAGTATGTCCAAAATGAATCAGCTCCTTTACCACCCACACTAGCTCTTCTGTTTTCCAACAAGAACCTAATCTACTGGAGATGTGCTCCATAAGGAACACTGACGTCATTCAGTTCAGTTCAGTCGCTCAGTCATGTCCGACTATTTGCAACCCCATGAATCGCAGCACGCCAGGCCTCCCTGTCCATCACCAACTCCTGGAGTTCACTCAATCTCACGTCCATTGAGTCATACCATCCAGCCATCTCACCCTCTGTCATCCTCTTCTCCTCCTGCCCCCAATCCCTCCCAGCATCAGGGTCTTTTCCAATGAATCAACTCTTCGCATGAGGTGGCCAAAGTACTGGAGTTTCAGCTTTAGCATCATTCCTTCCAAAGAAATCCCAGGGTTGATCTCCTTCAGAATGGACTGGTTGGATCTCCTTGCAGTCCAAGGGTCTGCTCCAACACCACAGTTCAAAAGCATCAATTCTTCGGCGCTCAGCCTTCTTCACAGTCCAACTCTCACATCCATACATGACCACAGGAAAAACCATAGCCTTGACTAGACGGACCTTAGTCAGCAAAGTAATGTCTCTGCTTTTGAGTATGCTATCTAGGTTGGTCATAACTTTTCTTCCAAGGAGTAAGCATCTGTTAATTTCATGGCTACAATCACCATCTGCAGTGATTTTGGAGCCCCAAAAAATGAAGTCTGACACTGTTTCCACTGTTTCCCCATCTATTTCCCATGAAGTGATGGGACCAGATGCCATGATCTTCGTTTTCTGAATGTTGAGCTTTAAGCCAACTTTTTCACTCTCCTCTTTCATTTTCACCAAGAGGCTTTTGAGTTCCTCTTTGCTTTCTGCCATAAGGGTGGTGTCATCCGCATATCTGAGGTTATTGATATTTCTCCCGGCAATCTTGATTCCAGCTTGTGTTTCTTCCAGTCCAGCGTTTCTCATCATGTACCTGCAGAGAAGTTAAATAAGCAGGGTGACAATATACAGCCTTGACGTACTCCATTTCCTATTTGGAACCAGTCTGTTGTTCCACATCCAGTTCTAACTGTTGCTTCCTGACCTGCATACAGATTTCTCAAGAGGCATGTCAGGTGGTCTGGTATTCCCATCACCATCTCCAAATCCCCTTCATAAGTACTCAAACTGTATGATACTAACATTCCAGGGTCTCTCCTTATTCCATTCTCACCTCTGGTATACTTGCTAATGTCTGTATGTCAACACTTCTCTACTATAGTAGCCTCCGAATTGATTTCTCCACTAATTTCTCCCTTTTCAAACATATTCCCCAGATTAATCTTCATAAAGCACAGCTCTGATTACACCCCTCTTCCACTCATTTTCACCTAGTCTATTAATGACAAATAGCCTCCCACTTCACGTCCTCCAACATTTGTCCTCTACACCCTGCACAAACCTCACGCTCCAACCAAGCATAGCAACTCATTGACCTTGATGACCTCACTTCTTGCTCTCTTCTCCTACTTTGATCCCAGCCATTTTTCCTTCCTGCTCATTCATCAAGTCCCATCTTAGGAGCACTAAGACTCCTTAAGGAATGTAGTCTCTGATTTCCATCTACAGTAAACAGGAAAAAAAAAAAAAAAAACACACCTCCTCAAAATAAATTGACTTCCTAGAAATCTGTGAATATTACATGGCAAAAGAGTAAATATTACCTTATAAGGCAAAAGATGTGTTAAGGATCTTGAAAGGAGGTTTTTATCCTGATTATCCAGTTTGGCCCTAAGTGGAATCACACGTACCTACTATAAGAGAGAGGCAGGAACTTCCCTGGTGGTCCAGGGGCTAAGACTCAAGTTCCCAATGCAGGGGGCCTGGGTTCAGCTCCTTAGATCCCATATGCCGCAAATAAGACCCAGCACAGGGAGAAAAAAAAAATCCAAATAAATAAAATAAACATTTTGTTAAAAAATAAGAGAGAAACAGAGGGAGATATGATGCAGAAACAAAGAGAAGACAACGTGAAGACAGGCTAGAGACAGAAATGTGGCCACAAGCCAAGAGATGCCAAGAGCCACCCAGAAGCTAGAAAGGGGACTAGAATGGATTCTCCCCTAGAGCCTCTGAAAGGAATGGTCCTCTGAATGGTATGGCCCTGCCAATACCTTGATTTCAGCCTTCCAGTCTCCAAAAACTGTGAGAGAATAATTTCCTATTGTTTTAAGCCTCTGGGTTTATGGCAATTTGTTAGAACAGTTCCGGGAAACTAACACCCCACACTTCTCACCAATTTTCTCTTCCAATAAAGTTCCCACAGCACATTATGCATCCCTCCTCCTACTCTTCACTGCACTTTGTAGTTACGTTAAAAGGCACTTTCCATAATCTAATTTAGATTTCAAGCTCATCAAAAGTAAGGACTGCCCTATTCATCTTTCTTTGCCTTGAGTGCTCCTTGCCTGGAATCTGGTAAAAGCTCAATGAGTGTTTTTAAAATCACTAAATTTTAATCAAATTCATCAACCTTTATCTACAAACCCGAGAATAATGGCTACCACCATTGGGGTAGGAAAGATAACTCTAAAACTATAGTTACACAATTGTAACTAATGACAAAAAAGGACTACATTTTCAGCCCTTCCCAAAGATTAAAATTATTTGTGGAGGGACACCGATAAAACTCAAGTGATAATGAGCCATATTCTGGACAGCAACTAATGTGTTGCCAAGGAATAAAGAATAAGTTGGCAAAGTGAAACCTTTTAAACTCAAAATGGTTCAATGCTGCCCCGAAGAATGTATAAGTCTGTGTACATGTCCACTCATTTCCCTTGAATAACAGGAAATATTCCAGGCAGAATCAGAACACATCTATCCTTTAAGCCAACTACACTGCATACTGGAAGGTCACTTTGAATGCTCAAACTCTGAAATGCTACTTCATATTAAGAAACACCTGCTTTATTCTTCTTTGTAAAATCACCACCACCTTAATTTATTACACATTATTACACATCTGTCTCCTCCACAAAACATGAACTCTATGTGGAACGGACTTTGTTTACATTTACTGCTACATCCCTTTGGTCTACAATACTGCCTGGTAGAAGGTCCTCTATAAATGTCTCTGTTCAAAGGTAGAAAGAGAAGAAAAAAGACAGTTTAAGGAATGACTAAGAAGTTATCCACTTCTATAGGTTAAAAAGGCAGGCATAAATATCACACTGCAATAGCCAACCACTTTGCACGAAATATCCCCATCTCATCATATTTACATAGATTTGAAGATTCTATGTGGAAGGAATGTGAAATTCTTGAGAATTTCATAAGGATGAGCTATCAAACAAGAGAACGGAGGTCTGTAGTAGAACCGAGAAGACAATTTTAAGCAGATGCTTACTGTTTTCCCCTCCACGTATACTTGCAAAAAGAATATACTGCTTCCTGCAGCTTGGGCTTCCAGAAGTTGAACTCTCCAAGTTAGTTTCTGCTCTAAGCACAGACAGATGCATCAACCAAAAAAGAAATTACTCATCACCTTAACAACACAGGCAATAGTATTGGCAACTCAGTCTTCACACTTAACAGTCTGGCTGTCACCTCTACCCAACTCCATCTCAGCTGAGGATTGAGGTTGATGAACAGAATAAACTAACATTTCTGTTACCTGGTATTAAGGAAAAATCTGCTAGTCCACAGTGAAATTTCTAGATAACAAAATATACCTGTTTCATCAATTAAAAAAAATAGCTTTCTTTCAAAGCCATTTAAAAGCAAATCTACCCAAAAATGATTACACACCTCACAACACAGATACTTAACCTGATAATTATTCTACATTTCCCTTATAAACAAAAAAAAAACTCAACTAAAGTATACTTCAAAGATCTCTTGGGGTTTCAACCATGATCAAGCAACATCTAACCTAGCAGAAAGAAATGAGTTTCCAGGAGTTGCACAAAATGAAAGACTTTGATATGCAGAAAGGAGTGGGAACAAGGAAATTATACTAGGAAAAAAGTAGACTGGGAGATTGCACTGGCATTCCAGCGTTAGGACCCTGCGCTTCTACTGTAGGAGGCACAGGTTCAATCCCTGTTCCAGAACTAAGACCCTGCAATGCTACATGCCAAAAAAAAAAAAAGTAGATTGGTTATTGAAATATTACTTTCCTTCAGGGAATGGCAGGAGTCAATCAGGCAGATTACCCTAAATAGTGCTGATTAGCTAACTCCTGAGTGAGTGCTCTAAGATTCAGTTTCTGGAAGAGCAAGTCTTGGTTTGTGATATGGAGCTTAGATTAAGTGACTCCATTTGGGATCTGTTGTCTTGTTTTTAACACCTTGAATCTCCACTGCTCTTCCACCTACCTGTGCAGACCTCAGGAGCTAATGAGTGAAGAGAGGCTATCTTCCCCAAGATACAGACCCTGTGCTTTTATGCTCAGGTTAATGTGGTCCACTGGAGAAGGGAATGGCAAACCACTTCAGTATTCTTGCCTTGGGAACCCCATGAACAGTATGAAAAGGCAAAAAGATAGGACACTGAAAGATGAACTACCTATGGTAGGTGCCCAATATGCTACTGGAAAACAGTGAAGAAATAACTCCAGAAAGAATGAAGAGAGGGAGCCAAAGCAAAAACAATACCCAGTTGTGGATGTGACTGGTGATAGAAGTAAAGTCCAATGCTGTAAAAAGCAATAATGCATAGGAACCTGGAATGTTAGGTCCATGAATCAAGGCAAATTGGAAGTGGTCTAACAGGAGACGGCAAGAGTGATTGTCGACATTTTAGGAAACAGCAAACTATAATGGATTGAAATGGGTGAATTTAACTCAGATGACCATCATATCTACTACTATGGGCAAGAATCCCTTAGAAGAAATGGAGTAGCAAAGATGCAGTATTTGGATGCAATCTCAAAAACGACACTGTTCATTTCCAAGGTAAACCATTCAATATCACAGTAACCCAAGTCTATGCCCTGATCAGTAACACTGAAGAAGCTGAAGATGACTGGTTCTGTGAAGACCTACAAGACCTTTTAGAACTAACACCCAAAAAGATGTCTTTCATTATAGGGGACTAGAATGCACAAGTAGGAAGTCAAGAAACACCTGGAGTAACAGGCAAATTTGGCCTTGGAATACGGAATGAAGCAGGGCAAAGGCTAATACAGTTTTGCCAAGAGAACGCACTGGATATAGCAAACACCCTCTTCCAACAACACAAGAGATGACTCTACACATGGACATCACCAGATGGTCAACATTGAAACGAGACTGATTATATCCTTTGCAACCAAAGATGGAAATGCTCTATACAGTCAGCAAAAACAAGACCAGGAGTGGACTGTGGCTCAGATCATGAACTCCTTATTGCCAAATTCAGACTTGAATTGAAGAAAACAGGGAAAGCCACTAGACCACTCAGCTATGACCTAAATCAAATCCCTTATGATTATACAGTGGAAGTAAGAAATAGATTCAAGGGACTAGATCTGATAGACAGACTGCCTGATGAACTATGGATAGAGGTTCGTGACACTGTAGAGGAGACAGGGATTAAGACCATCCCCAAGAAAAAGAAATGCAAAAAAGCAAAATGGCTGTCTGAGGAGGCCTTACAAATAGCTGAGAAAAGAAGAGAAGCAAAAAGCAAAGGAGAAAAGGAAAGATATACCCATTTGAATGCAGAGTTCCAAAGAATAGCAAGAAGAGATAAGAAAGCCTTCCTCAGGACTAGAAAAAGTCAGTTTTCATTCCAATCCCAAAAGGCAATGCCAAAGAATGCTCAAACTACCACACAATTGCACTCATCTCACACACTAGCAAATTAATGCTCAAAATTCTCCAAGCCAGTCTTCAACAGTTCATGAACTGTGAACTTCCAGATGTTCAAGCTGGTTTTAGAAAAGGCAGAGGAACCAGAGATCAAATTGCCAACATCCGCTGGATCATAGAA
The DNA here is from genome assembly GCA_006408695.1 of Aepyceros melampus. NCBI lineage: Eukaryota > Metazoa > Chordata > Mammalia > Artiodactyla > Bovidae > Aepyceros > Aepyceros melampus. The sequence goes on along the minus strand of SJXQ01003616.1, from coordinate 149,678 downwards.
AAAGCAAGAGAGTTCCAAAAAAACATCTATTTCTGCTTTACTGACTATGCCAAAGCCTTTAACTGTGTGGATCACCACAAACTGTGGAAAATTCTTAGAGATAGGAATACCAGACCATCTGACCTGCCTCTTGAGAAATCTGTATGAAGGTCAGGAGGCAACAGTTAAAACTGGACATGGAACAACAGACTGGTTCCAAATAGGAAAAGGAGTACGTCAAGGCTGTATATTGTCACCCTGCTTATTTAACTTATATGCAGAGTTACATCATGAGAAACGCTAGGCTGGATAAAGCACAAGCTGGAATCAAGATTGTTGGGAGAAACATCAATAACCTCAGATATGTAGATGACATCACCTACATCTGAGACAGGGATTAAGACCATCCCCAAGAAAAAGAAATGCAAAAAAGCAAAATGGCTGTCTGAGGAGGCCTTACAAATAGCTGAGAAAAGAAGAGAAGCAAAAAGCAAAGGAGAAAAGGAAAGATATACCCATTTGAATGCAGAGTTCCAAAGAATAGCAAGAAGAGATAAGAAAGCCTTCCTCAGGACTAGAAAAAGTCAGTTTTCATTCCAATCCCAAAAGGCAATGCCAAAGAATGCTCAAACTACCACACAATTGCACTCATCTCACACACTAGCAAATTAATGCTCAAAATTCTCCAAGCCAGTCTTCAACAGTTCATGAACTGTGAACTTCCAGATGTTCAAGCTGGTTTTAGAAAAGGCAGAGGAACCAGAGATCAAATTGCCAACATCCGCTGGATCATAGAAAAAGCAAGAGAGTTCCAAAAAAACATCTATTTCTGCTTTACTGACTATGCCAAAGCCTTTAACTGTGTGGATCACCACAAACTGTGGAAAATTCTTAGAGATAGGAATACCAGACCATCTGACCTGCCTCTTGAGAAATCTGTATGAAGGTCAGGAGGCAACAGTTAAAACTGGACATGGAACAACAGACTGGTTCCAAATAGGAAAAGGAGTACGTCAAGGCTGTATATTGTCACCCTGCTTATTTAACTTATATGCAGAGTTACATCATGAGAAACGCTAGGCTGGATAAAGCACAAGCTGGAATCAAGATTGTTGGGAGAAACATCAATAACCTCAGATATGTAGATGACATCACCCTTATGGCAGAAAGTGAAGAACTAAAAAGCCTCTTGATGAAAGTGAAAGAGGAGAGTGAAAAAGTTGGCTTAAAGCTCAACATTCAGAAAACTAGGATCACAGCATCTGGTCCCATCACTTCACAGGAAATAGATGGGGAAACAGTGGAAACAGTGTCAGACTTCATTTTTTGGGGCTCCAAAATCACTGCAGATGGTGATTGCAGCCATGAAATTAAAAGATGCTTACTCCTTGGAAGAAAAGTTATGACCACCCTAGAAATCATATTAAAAAGCAGAGACATTACTTTGTCAACAAAGGTCCATCTAGTCAAGGCTATAGTTTTTCCAGTAGTCATGTGAGAGTTGGACTATAAAGAAAGCTGAGCACTGAAGAATTGATGCTTTTGAACTGTGGTGTTGGAGAAGACTCTTGAGAGTTCCTTGGACTGCAAGGAAATCCAACCAGTCCATCCTAAAGGAAATCAGTCCTGAATATTCATTGGAAAGACTGATGTTGAAGCTAAAACTCCAATACTTTGGCCACCTGATGAGAAGAACTGACTCATTTGAAAAGACCCTGATGCTAGGAAAGATTGAGAGCAGGAAGAGAAGGGGATGACAGAGGATGAGATGGTTGGATGGCATCACCAACTCAATGGACAAGAGTCTGGGTAAACTCCGGGAGTTAGTGATGGACAGGGAGGCCTGGCATGCTGCGGTTCATGGGGTCCCAAAGAGTCAGACACGACTGAGCAACTGAACTGGACTGATTCAGCACAGGAAATATATGACATATCTTCTAATAACCTATAATGGAAAAGAGTAAAAGTAGATTATATATATATAACAAACTGAATCACTCCTGTACACCTAAAACAGACACATTATAATGAACTACGTGCATGCTAAGTTGCTTCAGTTGTGTCCGACTGTGTGTGACCCTATGGACTGCAAGAGACTACCAAGTTCCTCTGTCCATAGAATTCTCCAGGCAAGAACATGTGGGTTGCCACACCCTCCTTCAGAGGATCTTCCCAACTCAACTACATTTAAATGAAAAAATAAAAAGGCAAGCTACCAGACCTTGAGTGGTAGCATTACAGCCACGTGTAGCAATATGCACGGGAGAAAAAGGCATTTGAACAATGGTTGTTTTCCTGAACGATGAGATTATAGGTGGATTTCATTCTCATTTGCATACATTCCTGTGATTTCTATAATACGTACATGCCTGATGAAGTATTGAGATGTTGTTGTTCAGTCCCTTAGTCATGTTCAACTCTTTGTGACCCCATGGACTGCAGCATGCCTGGCTTCCCTGTCCTTCACCGTCTCCTGGAGTTTGCTCAAACTCATGTCCATTGAGTCAGTGATGCCATCCAACCATCTCATTCTCTGTCATCCCCTTCGCCTCCACCTTCAATCTTTCCCAGCAGCAGTCTCTTCCGATGAGTTAGCACTTTGCAACTCGGTGGCCAAAGTGTTAGAGGAGCTTCTTCAGCATCAGTCCTTCCAATAAACATTCAATGTTGATTTCCTTTAGGACTGACTCATTTGATATTCTTTAGGACTGACTGGTTTGGTTTGCTGTCCAAGGGATTCTCAAGAGTCTTCTCCAACCCCACAGTTTGACAGCATCAATTTTTCAGCACTCAGCCTTTTTTACTGTCCAGCTCTCACATCCGTACATGACTATTGGAAAAACCATAGCTTTGACTACTTGAACGTTTGTCGGCAAAGTATGCATGCATGCATGCTAAGTGGCTTCAGTCGCGTCCAACTCTTTGCAACCCCATGGACGGTAGCCCTCCAGGCTCCTCTAACTATGGAATTCTCCAGGAAGGAATACTGGGGTGGGTTGCTATTTCCTTCTCCATGGCAGCAAAGTAATGTCCCTGCTTTTTAATATGCGTCTAGCTTTGTCACTGATTTTCTTCCATGGAAAGTGTTTTAATTTCATGGCTGCAGTCACCATCCATAGTGATTTTGGAGCCCAAGGAAATAAAGTCTGTCACTGTTTCCATTGTTTCCCCATCTACTTGTCATGAAGTGATGGGACCAGATGCCATGATCTTAGTTTTTTGGAAGTTGAGTTTTAAGCCAGCTTTTTCACTCTCCTCTTTCACTTTCATCAAGAGGCTCTTTAATTTCTCTTCGCTTTCTGCCATAAGGGTGGTGTCATCTATACGTATGAGGTTACTGATATTTCTCCCAGCCATCTTGATTCCAACTTGTGGTTCATCCAGCCTGACATTTTGCATGATGTACTCTGCATAAAAGTTAAATAAGCAGGGTGATAATATATAGCCTTGACGTACTCCTTTCCCAATTTTGAACCAGTCAGTTGTTCCATGTTCAGTTCTAACTGCTGCTTCTCGACCAGGTTTCACAGGATGCAGGTAAGGTGGTCTGGTATTCCCATCTCTTGAAGAATTCTTCACAGTTTGTTGTGATCTACAGTCAAAGGCTTTAGCATAGTCAATGAAGCAGAAGTAGAGGTTTTTCTGGAATTCTCTAGCTTTTTCTATGATTCAACCCATGCTGGCAATTTAATATGTTTCCTCTGCATCTTCTAAATCCACCTAGTACATCCAGAAGTTCTTGGTTCACATACTGTTGAAGATAGTTTGAGAAAGAAGAGAAGTGAAAGGCAAACGAGAAAAGGAAAGACAAACCCATATGAATGCAGTTCCAGAGACTAGCAAGGAGCATATTGAAATAAGGGAAGATCTTAAATGGATTTTGAGAAAACAGGACTTCAATAGGCAGAGGTGAAAAGAGGGGTGACAGAAAACAAGCATATTTCCTAGGGTTGGAAATATCAAGAGGCAAGATGCATGTCATAGAGGCCCCAAGCAGGAAGGGGGTTGGTTAAGAGACAGGGCCATAAAGGACCAAATTTAAGAGATCTGAAAAGAGGGTCATAATTTTTTCTTCCCTTCTGTAACTCATAGAGTAGTTTCAGAGCTGTTCAAAGGTCAGGAGGACTAGAAGAGGCTGAGAGTAAATCCTGAAGGAAGGTAACTCAATTAGAAGGATTTACAACTAGTCAAGGCTATAGTTTTTCCTGTGGTCATGTATCGATGTGAGAGTTGGACTGTGAAGAAGGCTGAGCACCGAAGAACTGATGCTTTTGAACTGTGGTGTTGGAGAAGACTCTTGAAGAGTCCCTTGGACTGCAAGAGATCCAACCAGTCCATTCTGAAGGAGATCAACCCTGGGATTTCTTTGGAAGGAATGATGCTAAAGCTGAAACTCCAGTACTTTGGCCACCTCATGCGAAGAGTTGACTCATTGGAAAAGACTGTGATGCTGGGAGGGATTGGGGGCAGGAGAAGGGGACGACAGAGGAGAGATGGCTGGATGGCATCATGGACTCAATGGACGTGAGTCTGAGTGAACTCCGGGAGATGGTGATGGACAGGGAGGCCTGGCGTGCTGCAATTCATGGGGTCGCAAAGAGTCGGACACGACTGAGCGACTGAACTGAACAACTAGTTCAGGCATCCTGAACTATCATAAATATGCAAAAGCAATAGATAAGAAATCCAGGTATCATCTGATGTGAACATCAAGCCTGGACTAGATGAGGGAGCAGAGACACAGGGACTAATGGATTCCCAACTGGATCAGAGCAGACAGGAGCAGGAAAGTCCATGTCTAAAAGGAGAAAATCAGATTTGAGACAAAGCAAGTTTGTGCTGCCTGAGGTATACATATACCTCGGGATTTCCTGCAGATCCCTAAACTCACAGGACTGGCAGGACAGAGATTGTGGGTATAAAGGCTTTGAGAGCCGCCCACTGACGGGTTCAGGTCAGCAACACACATCCTCTCAATGTCAGAGACCCACGAGCAGAAAATGCTGCCAGTAAATCTCAAATCGCAAGGGCTCTCTCCAAAATGCAGCCAGCCAAGTCTTCACAGAGAAGTCCCAGGCTGGTCCTGGGGTGACCTAATACAAAAGAGCTGCTGCCAAAGAGCAACAAATTCAAAGGACAGTTCGGCTCCTTCCATGCCAGCAGCAGGTGCTCATGAGCACTACTTCCTGGCAGGCGCAGGCTGCCGCCCGGGGGGGAGAAGCAGGGAGGCAGGAGGGAGGTGTTCACCGTGCGACACCATCCATCACCTTTCAGTTCTGAGACACGCACACACTGTCTAGTCAAAATAACATCAAGTTTACCCTTCCTTCAAAGGTCACTCTAAATAAATAATAAAAGGTCACTCAACTGAGTGGGCCCTATGCCATCCCCACTGCTGAAGCAAACGAGCATAAGAACAAAGACCAGGCAGTGGCAGAGTGAACTGCCTGATGCGGCACCGCCCAGGCAACTGCTACACAGCAAGGCTTGGAAGGCAGGAACTCAACCCAACCCCAGGAACAAATCAGCATTCTTCAAAGGAGAGGCTGGCAAAATTAACAGTCAAGAGTCTTTTCCAAACCAGACACAGTCTGTTAAGTGAAAAGCTGTGTTTTATGACCCCCACAGCCTCCAGCACCAGGCAGGAAGGCTGGGGAGACTGGCACAGCACAGAGAGCACGTTAAAAAACTTTGTGTGCAGGAGAGTTACTTGGCAAGCCCTCTGCAACACTAACAAGGTCAATACACTCCATCTCTGTGGATCTTAGAAAAGACAGCAGAGTGCACAAATCAGAAATGATGATGCGCTACTTTTTTCAAACAGTTTAAAGGGTGGTTATGTGCACTGTGAAATTAGGAGAGTCATTTCAAAAGCTTCCCAGATACATTCAAAATTATGATTTCTTGAAATCAGTAGAGAAAAAATGGATTATTTGAAGCCAAAAGTAATATAAAATCCTGGACGTTTTCCCCATGAGCACAGACACCGGCCCTCTCTCAGAGCTAGTGAGACTGTATACAGCAGACCCTGGGTTCAGTGAACATTCTAAAAGAAAATGTATAAATATTGAATGACATTGTTTCAGGACAAATAGTTCTAATACTAAGAGCCATCACCAGAAAGTATTTATTCTGAGTAGCTTCCCATGAAGCTCAGAGTGAGGAGCTGACAACCTGCTAGGAGTTCCCTTCAAGGATACCCGAATGGCTGCTCTCAGGGGTGAACTTAAAATATATAAATCACTTTTCCAATAACCAGGAAAATAGGACCTAATCAACTTTTTCTACAAAAAAAAAGTTTTCTCAGAGTTTCAACGTTCACTCAGGAACACACACACGTTTATATACATATATATATATTTGGCATTTTGAAGATTTTGCTATTTTCGTGAAAAAAATAGGAGATATTTGGGCTTTTTTTCAAATCAAAGTCAACCAACGCAGAAACTTTTAAAGTCTGTAAATTAAGTCTGTAACCTAAAAGACAACATTATGCAACATAATGAGTAAAAAGGATCAGAAAACCTTCATACTATTAACAACTCTGCATCTAACCAGCTATGTGACATTGAGCAAGTAACAAGCTCTCTGGGCTACTCGGCTATAAAATAACTAGCCCTAAAATCCTTTCTAGTTCTAATATCTAAGAGCAATTTAATACTTTTTAAAATGTTAAAGGCTAATGAAATATCATATAAATTTACACAAAACATTTTAAACAAAATGTTTTTTTGAAAAAAACTAATTTTAAGTAGCCATAAGTTGGAAAATAACTAAGTTTTTAAAATAAAATTATACTGTTTGATCAGCAACTTAAAATAATGGGTCATATGACAAACTAATCTTTCATCTTCTCTTTTATTTAAGTCTGGGAGCCATAGTTCAGGTTTACTGATTATTCAAAACCTAAATTATTTCTCAATGTAAAAAAAAAAAGATTGAAAGAATAAAGCATTTCTCCTGCATCTGAAGAGCTCTGAAAATAAGATTTTATTATTTCAGTAGTTCACTTTTAAAGTCTAACAGAAAACTATGTTTAATTATTTACCACTATTCTAAAATATGCAATGAAAGTGAAAGTCTTTCAGTCATGTCCAACTCTTTGCAACCCCATGGACTATACAGTCCATGAAATTCCCAGGCCAGAATACTGGAATGGGTAGCCTTCCCTTCTCCAGGAGATATTCTCAACCTAGGGATCGAACCCAGGTCTCCCAAATTGCAGGCAGAGCCATGAGGGAGGTCTGAAAAAGCTATTAGGAAAAGACAATTGCATGTAGCAATATTCCTTCCACAGCTGAAGTTTGACTGTGATTCTGAGCACTGAAAACTTCAGTAAGAAAATGAACTGAAAAGGTGGGTCATAGAAGGCCAAGCTCTGTCTATAAAATTTTCTTTAAAAGGTGATAAATAGGAAAAGACTAATCTGAACACTTATAACTTGAAGATTTAATCATCTTCCAAGAGTGGAAGGTGTATTTTTTTTTCCTGTAAAACTACATTTCAACCAGAAACAGCTTAACACAGTACAATGTGACAATTTCTGCTCTACATATGTAACATGTATACTCATTTAATCCACATGAATATACTCTGAAGCACATGCTACTTTTTATCACCCCTCATTTTAGAGATGGACAAGCTGAGACTTTTATGCAAGTTAAGTGATTTGCTCAAAGTTACACAGCTGGTATGGAGTAGGAAAATGGCAACCCACTCCAGTATTCTTGCCTGGAAAATCCCATGGACAGAGGAGCCTCACAGGCTACAGTCCATGGGGTGGCAAAGAGTTGGACACATCCAAGCGACATGGACTGAATGACATCACACACACACACACAGCTGGTAAGCGGCACTGTCCAGGCTGATGATAGCTCTAGCTGTTATGCCCCTGCTCTTAAAACCACCATCTTCGGTTAAAATCTAAACTCCTCTTTCTAAATGATGCCTTTATTTCATCTTTATACTGGTTTCATTGATCTAGAAAGCAAGCCTTGAATGAGTAAGGCTCTAGTTTAAACAACACTCTAGCACCTAAGGACAGTAGAAAAGGACTCCACATCCTTCCTTCTAACCTCTAAAACAAAGTCTCCTGAAATGCCAACCCAATCATAAATTTTAAGATGCCAATGTTCTGGCCCAAGTTCCATTCTCTCCTTCCTAAGCTCCAATGGAAAAACATGGAACGATGGGAGGAAGATTATTTCCAAACCTTAAACTCCAAGTTTCTTGGTTTGGCAACAACACTGTGCTTTGGGATTTTATAAGCATGGTTCCCAGAGGAAAAATTTCCTTTATTAGCAACTGGCCTGACAATTCAATTCTAGGATGCTAAATATAAATTCTGACTTTTATAATAATAAACACATTCCCCAGATTATTTTGAAATGACTGTTTATTTAAATTTTGTCATACCAGTTAGGCAACTGTAGCACTTTTTCCTAAATCTTTCAAATTTGTTTCAGTTCTTTTAATGAATTGACCTTACACTGTTTTCTGAATTCTACTATGAAATAAGCTGGAATTTTGCCATTTATATCCCTTAAAAGATACCCTTGTTTTACTATTTTTGATTTTCTTAAATTTTAACCCAAGAATATCAGCAAAGTCAGAAACATGGAAGTAAATTTTACAAACTATGAAATAAAATAAACCTAACTTTAATACTTTATATACACTCATGTGATGGCTCAGATGGCGGTGAATCCATCTGCAAGGCGGGAGACCTCGATTTGATCCCTGGGTTTGGAAGATCCCCTGGAGGAGGGCATGGCAACCCACTCCAGTATTCTTGCTTGCAGAATCCCCATGGATAGTAGAGTCTGGCAGGCTACAGTCCATGGAGTTGCAAAGAGTCAGACATGACTGAGTAACTAAGCACAGCATACATTCATCAAAGACAAAGTATTTCACAGTTTTTAAAAGGAATCTTTATTATTAAAAATCCCATGCATAGTAATCCAGAAATATTGGCAATGGTGCAACCGCCTTGTTCTGAGCTAATGGACTAAGTGTTTGTGGAGCAAAAAGCATTCAGTGAACCTCAAATGGATCGAAGCAGTTGGATGGGGAGGGTAGAAATTTTGTTTTACTTCGTAACCCCATGGTTTTAAGGGTGTGTGGGTTTGCCTGTTTTTAAAATTAAGTCTAATTCTTACAAGTAGCTTTTTAACATACAGCCACAGGTATCACGCTTTCTTTTTTGACTGCTCTTTTCACACCTAAAACCACAAAGGCCCATTAACATCAAGACTGATTTCTCACCCTATACAGGGCTGCTGCTGCTGCTAAGTCACTTCAGTCGTGTCCCACTCTGTGCGATCCCATATACGGCAGCTCACCAGGCTCCGCCGTCCCTGGGATTCTCCAGGCAAGAACACTGGAGTGGGTTCTATACAGGGCTATACAGCCTCAAAACATCTGGTAACTTCCCAACAGGCAAATGCATGGTGGCAACAGAGCTCCTCCAGGCCAAACTAGGGTATTTAATGGGAAGATTAGAAACTTCAGAAGTACCTTGTCTGTGTAAGCAACTCCTCAACTTGCAACCAAATTTTTCTCCAAAACATTCTAGAAGTCAAATTCCATCATCTTTCACCCTTCTAGTATAACTGCTGTTGACACCCTGACACCAGATCTTGGCTTTCTTCCTTCCTGATATCTCCCTAACGTTCCTTTCCTCCAGTTTTCTAAAATGGAAAGCTACATAAATGGGTATTGAGGGCCTGGTGTGGGGGAATAGGGATTGGTGGGAGCAGCTGTTCCTCAGTCCCAGCCAAACATTAATCAGCTGAGAATATGATGGCAGATCTTCCAATGATCCAAAATAGGCAATAAATTCAAGTGGCTGGGAGACATATTCTGGTTTTTTAAAGCAACACAGGGACCAAAAACAACTGCAGGTCACTAGCTGGCAACCCGCGAGTCAGACACTCTCTTTCATTCTGGTCCAGGCTCCCTCAGTCCAGTTTACACATCACTGTCATCAATCCACCAAATAACATTGCTCCTGACCACGACAAACTCCAGGCTTGAAATACTACCACGAAGTTTGTGCTGTCATTTAGCGTCCACAGTAACAAGGCCACCCCTCACCTTCCCTACACAGACCTTTCACTCCAACCAAAGAAGTCTACTCACCTCATCCCTCACCCCCGCAAAATGGCCTCTGTTCTACCCTCCTCTACCCCCACAAAGCCCACACTGCAGCAGGAAACAAGTCCATCTTTGGGGAATATACCTTTCAACACCTAGTGACTGCATGACTTCTCTGCTTAAAGCCAACAGATTTAACTTTCGAGAAGGGGTTTAAATATCCTAACAGGCAAATCTCATGGCCTTGTCTTGATACACCTTCACCCCTCAAGAAATTACGGGAGATCGGAGAGGCTAAGTCACGCTCTGAGGAATCTTTGCGGGGTCTCGACGTCTTCACACCCGGGAACGCCTGGGGAGGTGGACTAGAATGGAACCCCCCCCGCCCCCCGCCCCAATCAGCCCTAATCAGCCCTAATCAGCCCTGCGAGGCAGGCGGACGTGCGCAACCTCCCGCGCTTTCCTTCCTGCCCCGCGGAGATACCAACCCCAACCGGACCCCAGAGCCGTGTCCTCGGGACCTCGACCTGCTGAACCCTGCCGCGAGCTCCGCGGGACCCCGCACCCAAGGACCCTCCGCCCTACTGAGGCCCGATGCTGCCGGCGGCCGCGCCAGAGTCAAAAGGCGAGCCTGGCCCTCTCTGCGCGCCCCCCACGGACTTCTGGGGGACGCCGCTTCCGCGGCCGCGCCCACCCGGTGCCGCCGCTACCTTGTCCTCGGGCGGAGCTTCCGGCTCGCGGGCCACCCTCTGCCTCAGCTCCGTCATGTTGGAAACTACCAGCGCTTAGTCGCCGCTGCCGCGTAGCGCAGACGCCGGGGCCGGCGCGCGGACTCTGCTCGGCCAGCCCCGAGTCGCCAAAGCAGCGCGCAGCTTCGCAGCGCCTCGCTAGCCCCACCGCAGCCCAGCCGCCAGCCCTGGAACTCGGCCCCGCCCAGCTCAGCCGCCGCCCTTTCACCCGGGCGGAGCTTGCCCACTCCAGCCTCTGCCTGCTTGCTCCTTTTCTGGTAAATGCCAGGAGGGAGGGCGCAGGCGCACCACCGCCATCACGGCCCGGGAGATCCACCAATGGCGCGAACCCGTTAGGGAGGCGGGGCGAAGGCGGGGCAAGTGAAACGTAGTGGAGAGGCGGCGTTATTAGACAGTAGCATGAGGGGGCGGGAAAAGGCGTGCGTTTCTGAAGGAGACTAGCCAATGGGAACTCGAGCACTGCCGCTCAGAGGTTAACAACTTGCTGGGGATAATGGCAACCCACTCCAGTATTCTTGCCTGGAAAATCCCATGGACTTAGGAGCCTGGGAGGCTACAGTCCGTGGGGTCGCAAAGAGTCGGACACAACTGAACGACTTCACCTTCTTTCACTTTCCCCAGCCTCCAGCCTGCCTAGTCAGTACTTTCCCTCACACGGATAAGTATCCGCTTATTAGGCCCTGGGGCTTCCTTGGTGGCTCAGACGGTAAAGCGTCTGCCTGCAATGCGGAAGACCCGGGTTTGATTCCTGGGTCGGGAAGATCCCTCGGAGAAGGAAATGGCAATCCACTCCAGCACTCTTGCCTGGAAAATCCTATGGACGGAGGAGCCTGATAGGCTACAGTCCATGGGGTCGCAAAGAGTCGGACACGACTTGAGCAACTTCACTATTAGGCCCTGAGCGGAAAGGCCTGGGAGCCCACCTGTGTAAAAGATTACTGATACGGAAGTGAAAGTCAAACTTCAGTCTGCTTTATGTGCTGGGCACTGAACTATGTAATCTGTCTCATTTAAACTGCACAACAGTGGCAGTGTAACATGTGTGATATCATAAGTGAAACGAATCGCCAGGTCAGGTTTGATGCAGGATGCAGGATGCTTGGGACTGATGCACGGGGATAATCCAGAGAGATGGTGTGGGGCGGGAGGGGGGAGGTGGGGGTCGGGATTGGGAGTTCATGTACACTCGTGGCTGATTCATGTTGATGTGTAGCAAAACGAATACAGTATTGTAAAGCAAAACAAACTAAAAAATAAAAATTAAAGAAAAATAAATAACCATTTTCATTGAAAAAATAAATAAAATAAATTGAAAAAAATAAAATAAACTGCACAACACTTGGAAGTGGATATGATTTTCATTTTAGTTAGGGTTTTCCATGGTTATTCAGATTTCTTTTCTGCTTCTGAACTACTGAAAGACCTTTTAGGTGGGGAGGAATGCTGCCTACTTTGTTCACAGCCGGATCCTCTCTGTAACTGACACATCCCAAGTCCCTAATGAATGAGGGTTCTCCTAAAAGAAAATGATTTAGCCAAGGTCTCACGGCTAAAAAGTGCCCACTACGAATTAGAACATAAATCTGTTTGCCACCAACGCCCGCTCTAACATACTCCCGGCCTTCTTAAATTCATTGTTAATATCTGTGTTACTCAGCATTGCTTTCAGCAGTTCTTGTTCGCTGCCTTGTAAGAGATGTAAAACAAGTATAAAGTGGGGCCCCTTCCCTTAGCATCTTGTAATTTAACAAGGAGAGAAATTTGCATGCATAGGAGATGCAATTTTGTGTTAGCAATTTTGACCTGAACTGGAGAAGGCGATGGCACCCGAGTCCAGTACTCTTGCCTGGAAAATCCCTTGGATGGAGGAGCCTGGTGGGCTGCAGTCCATGGGGTCGCTAAGAGTCGGACACGACTGAGCGACTTCACTTTCACTTTTCACTTTCCTGCATTGGAGAAGGAAATGGCAACCCACTCCAATATTCTTGCCTGGAGAATCCCAGAGACAGGGGAGCCTGGTGGGCTGCCGTCTATGGGGTCGCACAGAGTCGGACACGACTGAAGCAACTTAGCAGCAGTAGCAGCAGCAGTGAGGTTTGGGGAAAATAGAATTCTGAACCGGATGTTTTATTTTCTTGATTTCTGTGAAACTAGATCCCCAAATGCCTGTAACACTGCTTACAGTCTACAGTAAACGTGAGATCCGTGTTAAGTCGCTTCAGTCGTATCCAACTCTTTACGACCCAATGGACTGTAGCCCACCAGGCTCCTCTGTCCACGGGATTCTCCAAACAAGAACACTGGAGTGGGTTGCTATGCCCTCCTCCAGGGGATCTTCCTGACCCAGGGATAAAACACGTGTCTCCCTCTTGCATTGCAGGTGGATTCTTTACCGATGAGCCACCAGGAAAGCCCAAAATAGGTGGGAGGATCAATGAATTCAGGGTATACTTTGTTCTCTATTAACAACATTGCACAAATACTTGGTTTGGTTTTGTTTTTTGAGAGGAACAGACCACTTCATTCAGGCCATTATTTATTTAGAGAAAGCCTTGCTTTTGTTTTGTCTTAATCTTATAAAAGTAAATAACATACTGATTGTAATTTTTAAACTCTTTTAATCTGTTGGGGACTGTGTGACCACTATTTTGGCTGTTAGTGATCACCTCTTGAACTGAAGACTAGACACTTCTTGGATAAATTATACAAGGTTTATTAGTTATAGGATGTAAAAGGATGTCAACAGAGAAAGCCACAAGTTCATCCTTTAAGACAAGTTGAAGTGTTAGTAACTAGAGTCTCACCTTTTGGAAACATGTGAAAGGTCACATCCAAGTAAGCATTACATCAGTCCTCCTGGAAGCTCGGCTGTTTGCTTTGAAACCCAGCCTAACTGGAGAACCAGTGCACACAGTTTCAGAATGCAAACCATTTTTTCATACATTTACTAAGACTGGACCTTAGACACTGAAAGCCAGAGACCTTTGGTTTTTGTTTAGATACATTGAATTGGGTTTCTCTATTGTGGAAACTTCAAATATATTAACCAACACAAGTTTTTAGGCATATGGAAGTTTTAAAACTTACATAGTCATTCCTTATGTTTTATGGGATGTTTTTTCCTTTTATGTTTAGAAATCCACAGCAAGATCTCTTAAATATTTACCAATATATTTTTCCATTTCTTGAGTTTACACGTATTTGAATTTTAATTAATCTGTCGAATTTATTTCAGTAAACAATTAGGAAGAGTCTATAGCTTTATTCTTTCCTCAGTTCAGTTCAGTCGCTCAGTTGTGTCCGGCTCTTTGCAACCCCATGAATCACAGCATGCCAGGCCTCCCTGTCCATCAACACCCGGAGTTCACTCAAACTCTTGTCCATCAAGTCGGTGATGCCATCCAGCCATCTCATCCTCGGTCGTCCCCTTCTCCTCCAGCCCCCAATCCTCCCAGCATCTTAGAAGTTTAATGAATTTTCTATCATAATTTAATTCATTTTTCTCACTGTTTGGAATAGCACCTTTATTAGATGTTTAAGTAATCCTCTTAAAATAGAAGTCTCATGTCAAAGCTTCCTTTGATAACTTTTTCACTTATAGAAGGCTTCCAAAGTGCTATCTCAGCCCTGCCTCTCTTTGCAACTTCTCTCCCCTTTGTTCAGTGTGTTCCAGACAAACCAATCTTTGAGTTCTGTTATGTCAATTGTTGTTGTTCAGTCCCTAAGTCGTGTCCAAACCTTTGCGACCCCATGAACCACAGTCCAGCAGGATCCTCTGTGGGCTTTTACACAGAGATTTTTCTATGAGATTTTTCCCGGCGAAAATACTGGAGTGGGTGCCATTTCCTTCTCCAGGGGATCTTCCCAGACCAAGGATCAAACTCGTATCTCCTGCACTGGCAGGCTGATTCTTTACCACTGAGCCACTAGGGAAGCCTATATGTCAATTACATCTCAATAAAACTGGGGGAAAATATTTTTTAAAAAGCTTTGAATTTTTTCAAATTTACTTACTTATTTTTGGCTGCACTGGGTCTTCGTTGCTTTTCTTGGGCTTTCTCTAGTTGCAGCAAGCAGGGGCCACTGTCCATTGCAGGGCATAGGCTTTTCATTGTGATGGCTTCTCTTGCAGTGTACAGGCTTCTCAATGTGGTGGCTTCCCTTATTGCCCAGCACAGGCTCTAGGCGCTCAGGCTCAGTAGTTGCAGCTCGTGGGCTCTGGAATGTGGGCCCAGTAGTTGTGGCATATGGGCTTAGTTGCTCATGGCACGTGGAATCTTCTTCCTGAACCACAGATCAAACCCGAGTCCCCTACATTGGCAGGCGAATTCTTATCCACTGTGCCATTAGGGAAGTCCAAAAAGCTTTGAATTTTAAAACAAACTACTACCTGAACACCTTCTAAGCATGCTGTCCTTTTAAAGATGTTATTTTTTCAGTCAAGAATACTTTCTCCCACTCTCCAAACACTGTTTCTCTGGTAAAATGCTAACTACTCAGAAAGGCCATATCTGACCACAGTTCATAGCCATTCTTAAATCATGAGTGGAGTTTAATTGCCATTTAAAATACCTTCAAATTAATAACACTTTGATTTGGCATTAAACCAAAATGCTATTATGTAAGCAGAAAGCACAGAAACAGAGTAACAGAGTATACATGTTATTAGTGAAGCAAATATTTCTCACTGGAAGAATAAATGCATTCCACATTTTGCAAAGGAACTCAGACACCAAAATGACCTAGAAAGGAAAATACCCACAAAAGATGAAGCTGTTGTGCTTTGATATAAAATACATGCAAACGGGTAGTTGATCATACATAATGGAAGTTAGTGGTAGCATCAAAATTTACAAATGCATGGCTGAGTCTTGGAATAAATTCCAGAAACAACAGAGTAGCACTCTTTTTAAAATAATTTTATTTTTGGTTGTGCCGGGTCTTTGTTACTTTGTGCAAGCTTTCTCTAGGTGCAGCTAGTAGGGGCTACTCTTGGTTTCAGTTTAAGGGCACTGGCTTCTCATTGTGATAGCTTCTCTTGTTTTGGAGCATGGGATATTGGGCACTCAGGCTTCAGTAGTTGTGGTTCCCTGGCTCTAGAGCACAGGCTCAATAGTTGTAGTGCATAGACCTTGTTCCAAGGCATGTTGGATCTTCCAGGATTAGGATTGAACCCAGAGGTCACACCAGTAGGTGACTCTGCATCACCGAGCCACCAGAGAAGCCCAGTATCACTTTTTTTTGTTTTCAATCCTTCATTTATTTATTCTTCCATCAAATCAGTATTCAATAAGCACTTTCTATTGCAGAACCTTTGCTAAGGGTGGCAAACATGGAAATGGTATCAAACAGTGTGGCTTGAAACATCTCATTTTCAGTATTGAAATACACATTATATCACAGGGCTATGTAGCTAGGGCTACAAAAGAGGTGTGCTCAAAATATGTTATACTTGTGGTTTCCTCTTGAACAATGCCAATGAAACTAGACCAGTATCACTCTTAAGAATGCTGCATCATTCACAGCCTTGACAACAGTGATATATGGAAAAAACAGCTGTTATCAGCAACTGACTGAGAAACTGAATGTTAAGACATATTACGAGTGCTTTTATATATGTGTGTGCTTTTACATATGTATTATAGGATAGTTGCATATTTTATTTTCTTGTGCTACATAAAATAATGGAGCATCTTACAATTGAAGGTATTTTAAATTCAATTAAGGACACATTTAATAGAAATACTAGAGGGAGAGCATTGAGTAGGGAAAGGGAATTTTTGAAACCATAATGGTTGACAATATTCTAGATTTGATGAAACGCATCAATCTTTTGGCCGAGGAATACAAAAATTCCATGAACAGGATAAATAAAACCAAATCCACACCATACATGGTAGAAAGACTAAAGAATTCTACAGACCAAGGTAAAACATTAGAAGTAACTAAAAAGAAATGCTGTAAACAAAGGAAAAAAGAAACAAAGGGAGAATATTTATAATAAGGAGATGATTAATATATGAAATGCTTTTAATCAATAAGAAAAAAGTTTAATAGAAAAAATATAAACATGCAATGGTCAAGAACTGTATGAAAGATAACCAATTTGCACCAGTCTTTTAATATGAAAATTGAAATTTCCACACAAACGAACAGATTTAAAAATTAGATTGCCAGTAACTATAGTTAGAAAAATTAGGGGCAAGGAGCATGCTCATAGTCTTGGCTGGAATGTAAATTACAATCTTTTATAAGTCAACTTAGTTGACAACATTTATCAAAAATTTAATGCGTATGCTCCTCTATCCAGCAATACTACTTCAAGGAGTTGCCCGAATTACAAGAGATTGGCAATTAGGTTAGGTTACATTTGTAGGATATGCTGCCATCTTTTTAAGAGGTGCTGATAAACAAAACATGAAAGGGAAAGGGAAGTCGCTCAGTCGCGTCCGACTCTCTGCGACCCCGTGGACTGTAGCCCACCAGGCTCCTCCGTCCATGGGATTCTCTAGGAAGAATACTGGAGTGGGTTGTCATTTCCTTCTCCAACCTGGCATAAAATTAAACATACTTTAGTAAGCACTTTGCTGAATTCTTTATGGCATGAACTCGTTTTTTAAAAGATATATACTTGTAGAGGAAAGTAACTTAGAAAGTTACATGCAATAAATGATATCAATTTGTGTGTAGGTGGCGGAGGAGCTTTAAGAGCTGGTGGGAGATAAATGTTTTGTTGTTTTTTTAAATCATAACTGTACCTCCCTTAAAGCAGCTAAAGAAAAGGTGGCTTTTCTTCCTAAAGAATCAGACAAACCGATGCGACTGAGCGCAGAGCCTGGATTCACGTTTCACTCACGGCTGTAAATTTTCTACCCCTCAAGCAGGAGGTTGATGAGGCACCAGTGTCGCAGCTCATCGACCATTCCCGCCCAGTCCAGGACTGATTTTCACACTCACAAGGACTCCTCTAACGGGTGCCGGAACATGACAAAATGGCCAAGACTCCAGCGCACGCCTATCTGCTGGGCCCCCGAAGCGCTGCGCTCCTGCCCCGCCCCCATACCCGCATCCTCCAATGGATGTTCGGGGGGGGCGGCTTTCGTGCAGTGCAGGGACAGGATTGGCTTTACAGTCTCTCCGCCCAGGTAGCGGAGGCCAGCGTGATGACGTATCAACAAGGGGCGCGGGGGCGTAGCGCGCGCCAGCAGACGCGGCAGTATTAAACGGCTGCAGGCGCGGCTAGCTGTTAGAGCCTTCCTTCGTCTCAGGCGTTCGTAATCGTGTTTCGCATCTCGCTCTCATCCTCTGAAGCCTAAGCCGGCTACACATTCCTCACTCCTTCTACCTGTAGCCGTGTCATTGCGACTCCGCCACCATGTTCGAGGCGCGCCTGGTCCAGGGCTCCATCTTGAAGAAAGTGCTGGAGGCCCTTAAGGATCTCATCAACGAGGCCTGCTGGGACATCAGCTCAAGTGGCGTGAACCTGCAGAGCATGGACTCGTCTCATGTCTCCTTGGTGCAGCTAACCCTTCGCTCGAGGGCTTCGACACTTACCGCTGCGACCGTAACTTGGCCATGGGCGTGAACCTCACCAGGTGAGCTCCAAAGCCTCGGACATCCGGGCCATGGTCCACTCCTACCTCTGGCTCTTGGCGCGAGCTCCTACGAGCCGGGCCCTCATTGGCTGGCGTGGGCCATCTGCGTCTTCTCATTGGCCTGCTGCGGAGTTGGGGGGCGGGTGGCGGGACCCAGCAGAGCGCGCGGTTTGCAAAGCCCGCGCTGGCTGCAGCGCGAACAGCGAACCGGCTGTTTTCCGCGCCAAAGCCACAAAGCGGGTGGTGGCGGGAAAATGATGGACTTTGCGGTGCCAGGAAAAGACTGCTGCAGAACGCTTTGGTCATTAAGTGCAGGCGACTTGGATGAGAAACCTTGGTCCTGGTTGACTTAAAGTGCTTCATAGTGTATCCTAGTTGTGTCACACTATCTAGGGACCAGAGTATTTCTTTTATTACTGCCACGTTGGGTGAGCACCCTAAGATCCTGGACTTGAAAATTTTCTCCAGGGCAGTGGCGTTCAGCTTTTGAACTACACATGTTTAAATCTTAAAGCTTATGATAAATACCATGTTGACATCTGAAAGCTTATTATAAATACCCGTAGTACATGCAGTGTACTTTAATAGGTTTATTAGATAGTTTTTAAAGATAGTTGGCCCGATAATTTACTTCACCCACCCGAAATTCATAAAATGTTGTTCTTTTATTTATATCCAGAAGTGAAATTGCTCTTGGTATGTTGTGGGCCTTTTGGGTATAAATACTGTCAGATTGCATTCCAAAGTGTCTGGACCGGCTTGCAGTACGTTTTCTTAACTAACCAATCTGACAGATGGCGCACTGGTTAAGGGTTTCCCTGGTGGCTCACTGGTAAAGCATCACTTTGCCAATGCAGGAGATGAGGGTCCGATCCCTGGGTAGAGAAGATCTCCTAGAGAAAGAAAGGGCAACCCACTTCAGTATTATTGCCTGGGAAATCTCATGAACAGAGGACCCTGAGGGCTGCAGTCCAAGAGATACCACTTAGGGTCTAAACAACTGCAACTAACGGTTAAAAGTGGTAACTCCTGATTTTAATTCCATTAGAAAACTAACGATCTTGAGAAAATGGTGTTGATTTAAAACCCTTTGTCTTCGCTGTTCTAGCATGTCCAAAATACTAAAATGTGCTGGCAATGAAGACATCATTACCTTAAGGGCTGAAGATAATGCGGACACCTTGGCACTAGTATTTGAAGCTCCAAGTAAGTCCACCCTTCTACTGAGTTATGGCAGAGGAAACTAAAATGCAGTGTCAGTATTTCCCAAGTCTGATGATTGTAAAATATACCTCTTAGTTGTAAACTTACGTGTTTTTCTTCAAATTTGCTTTCTTTTGGTAGATCAGGAAAAGGTTTCAGACTATGAAATGAAGTTAATGGATTTAGATGTTGAACAGCTTGGAATTCCAGTGAGTATCAGAAGTTTCTGATTGAGCATGCTGTACACAGTCATGATAGTTACATAACATATTTATATAATAATTTAAAGCCTACTTCCTAATAGAACTTTTCTATATATCTGCTCTTGTATATTCCAGAATAGGGTATTTAGACTGACATATTTGTCATTTTATAAAATTATGATATTCTACAGTGGCTCATTGGTTTGAATTCATTGCTGCCAAGGACATATTTGCATTAACCTCTGCATCTTTTAAAAAAATTATTATTCCTAGAGTGCTTGATTTTTATTGAGATTTTAAAGGTATTTTAGCAGAAATTCATTATGGCTAGGTTTTATCAACATCGAGAGAAGATGTGTTCAGGTGTTTACAGTGCCTAACATGCTCTTGTTTTGGAAAGCAAACCTATTGGTGCTGTTACCATTTGTATGCCATATCCTAATGTCTTCTTGATTTAGACCTCCTATAGAGTGATTTGGTGGAGGCTCTTGTTCCCTGGATAATGCATTTACTTTTAAAAGTTTAAGTTCTAATTGGTTTCTTAGTATGATGATTATTATACTTTCTTATATCTGCATTTTTTTTTTAGTAGAATGTTAAGAAGTTGCCCAATGAGTGATATTTCAGAGTAATCAAAAAATCTTGAATTGTGAGTTCTTGTTTAGATGTTGAATCTTCAGGAAGTGAGAGTGCCAAATCTTTCATTTCCATGACCTTTACATTTCTTTGTTTTATAGGAACAAGAGTATAGCTGTGTAGTAAAGATGCCTTCTGGTGAATTTGCACGTATATGCCGAGATCTCAGTCATATTGGAGATGCTGTTGTAATTTCCTGTGCTAAAGATGGAGTGAAATTTTCTGCAAGTGGAGAACTTGGAAATGGAAATATTAAGTTGTCACAGACGAGTAATGTTGATAAAGAGGAGGAAGCTGTAAGTAGTTTCTAAGTAAACAAAATACTTTGAAGAATTACACTAGGTTATGTTCTAGTTTGGTAAGGCTACTGTAACAAAACACCATAGACTGGGTGGCTTATAAACAACAAAAGTTTATTGAAGCTGGCAGATTTGGTGTCTGATGAGGGCCTGCTTCTTCGTTTAAGAAGACAGCAGCCTCCTTAACCTGGTGAAAGGGGTAGGGGAGTTCTCTGGGGTCTCTAAAAGGCACTAATCCCATTCATGAGGGGTCTGCCTTCCTAACCTAAGCACCTCTCAAAGTCCCCTCCAATACCATCATTTTGGAAATTTGGTTTTAGTGTGAATTTGATAGGGGGTGGACACAAACATTCGGTCCATAGCATAGCAAGGTAATTACTAAGATTGAAGAAAGCTCTAAAGAAAAACAATTTGCATTTTCAAGTAACTGATTTGTGAGAATTGAAAGACACTTTTGAAATCTGCAACTGATTTATAAATGCCATATAAGTTAAATTTGTGAGAAGGGAACGCAAATTCAGTGCAACCTTTATAAAACTACAGAACAATGAGTTTGTGTATCAGTCCCACGCATACTCTTAAGAATATGATTGGGAGGCTACCCTTGGCTTTCTGGAGGTATTTACTATGTTTTTACCAAATAATTAAGCAACTCAATAAAAGCACTGGTTGGGGGGTATGTAATCCTTATATATTAACTGTTAAATAGAGTCTAAATATATATATTATATATATTTGCATATAATATATATGTGTGTGATAAATATATATTAGTAACAAAACTCCAGGAGCTAATTCTTTTATTCTAAATTACATCTCATTTCCTTGCCAATCTTGAGTTTTGTTTTTCTCTCAGTAGTTCAGTGGTTAGGACTCCTTGCTTTCACTGATGAGGGTATGTGTTCAGTCCCTGGTCTGGGAACTAAGATCTTGCAAGCTATGAGGCACAGCCAGAAATTTTAAAAGTTCACACGTGAATATCTTATTGTTATTATAGTATAAACATTTTATGACAGCTAAGAAAATTTATGTTAAGGAATTTTTCAGTGTTCTGCTTCCCTTGTTATTTCAGTTTATTTGAATCGAGATTTTTAATAAGGTCCATACTTTACAGTTCATTGGGATGTGCTTCTTAGGTTTCTTTTAATCCATTGTTTCTCCGGTTTCAATTTCCTTCTCTCCATTACAATTTCATTTGTTGAAGAAACTAAGTCATTTGTTATCAAATTTCCCAAAGCCTGGATTTTGCCCACTGAGTTCCTTATGTCAGTTAATATGTTCTTCAAATTCATTTTCTGATAGATACAGCTCTAGGGGCTTGATGATTTTCAAGGTGTTTTGTTTGGAGGTGGGAGGAGGAGAAGGTTTTACAGATAATGGTGTGTCCCTCTGCAGGAGACATGAGGTATTTGGATATCTTTGTGATTTTTATAAGCCATAATAAAGTTTGTCTTTAATCATTAAGTCCTTAGGGTTTGCAGAATTGTAATATATTAATATATTTTATTCTTTTATTAGCTGATTATTTTTTAATGTATACTATAAATGAATGGATTGCAGTTTTCTTAATGTTGTTCAGTATAATGACTTTTGTTTTCTCCCTAAGGTTACCATAGAGATGAATGAACCAGTTCAGCTAACTTTTGCACTGAGGTACCTGAACTTCTTTACAAAAGCCACTCCACTGCTCCTACAGTAACACTCAGTATGTCTGCAGATGTACCTCTTGGTAAGATAATAAACTTGTTGAATGTTGGTTTTGTAGGTAGTGTATGTGGTATTTCTCAATAATTAACTATTTTCTCCTGTTTTCTTTCAGTTGTAGAGTATAAAATTGCTGATATGGGACATTTAAAGTACTATTTGGCTCCCAAGATCGAGGATGAAGAAGGATCTTAGACATTCTGAAAATTCAAAGAAATAAAACTAAGCTCTTTGAGAACTGCTTCTGAGATGCCAGCACACACTTAAGTCTTTTTTGTCTTTGTACTTCTGAGTACATATGTAGATACTGTTTTCTGTAAATAACTATTTTTTCTCCATTCTCTACATCTTGTCTAAAGAAAAGTGCAAAGTCAAATCTGGTCTTGTTAACTGAGTAATACTTCTGCCTTATCTAGAAATAATCCTTAATAGTTTTTATAAACAAAAGAGTTTTGACTCTAAATGTGTTTTAAGTATCGTTTTCAATTTAAATAAAAGTCATTTGAATTTAAGCATCATAGGACAGTGCCTTCATTTGGACTACGATGATTTCAAGTATCCTAAACAAATTACAATTCAAGCAGCTCTTTATGTAACTGCTCTATTTTTTCAGTCTAAAGGATTCCAAATACAGCGAGTATTTTGGGGTGATTCATTTGCCAAACTTTGGTACTCTGACTTGAGCTCAAGAAATGGAGAGTAGAATATATATAATACTTTGTATTAGCAGAAATTAACACTTTACAGAAGCTTAATGTTTGCAAAGTTCAATGGCCTTTATAAGGTCACTTACAGCATTGTTGTAGGGCAGTGTTTTTTTAGCCTAGGGAGCCTTGTACAGGAGCCTTGGAAATGTTAGTAGATCTGTGATAGGTCCCAAGAAGTATGTTTGTGCAAAAATAGTTTTTCTAGTGTAAGTAGACTTTTGGGAGGGTCAGGGGGGGACTCATACCATTAAAGGATGAAAATGGTTTCCATGGGTGTCAGGAGTCAACCAAGAAAGTGAAAAGGCCCAGCAATAATTGTGCTACAAAGTCACATATTAAATTCTAGTTATCCGATGGTAGAACTCACTGTATCCAGTAGATAAATTACCTTCCGGGTGTGTTGGGGAAGGAGACTGACAGCAGAGGGACCTGGTGGAAGGTTTGGGAGTGAAAAAAATATCTACACTGTGCTGATGTCTCCACTGCATTTGCCAAAAAAACTAACCCAATTATACTTCATTATATGTAAATTATACTTTAATAAAGCTTGACATTTTAAAGAGCTTTATATATTGCAAAATGTCCGTTGTGTGCAGCCCTCTTAAAAGGGCATGGCCTGAAGATGTGCAGGAAACTGAAGCACGGAACGTAGGGTGCTACTCCAGAGTAGTGGGTGAGGTAGACGGCGGCAGAGACCGCTGCGCAGACCCCGGGGAAGGCGGCCTTCCCTGGGCACACGGAGACCTCCAGCTTTCTGGAGTTTCGTCAGCTCAGCTTGTGCGTTTAGCAGCGCCACTGAGCTCCCTACACTGCCCGGGGGGGGGGGGGCCGGAAAGAAACACGTGGCCGGGTAGCCCTGGGCCTGACTGTGACCCAGGCGGCGCCACTGCCTAGGAACCCACCGGCCCCGGCGGAAATGGACAGCCAGCCCGGACTGCAGAGCCTTAGAAAACCCCACGGGGCGCGCTCCGCTTGCACAGCGACAAGACCCGACGACTTGTGCGGGCCGCTGGAAAGAAAGCGGGCTTGAATCCGAAGAAACTAGAATGAGAAGGCGTCGCCCCCGTTGATGCCACTTCCAGCCCGCAGCCTCCCAAACACACGCCATTTCCGGCGTCTAGCCGGGCCGAGGCGGGGTGGCAGTTGGGCGAGGCCTCGGGCGCTCCAGCTGCCAACCGTGAGCAAGCTGTCCGTGCTCGGGCCCCGGATAAGGCGTGCGTGCTCGCTGGGCGGGAGCGGAAGCGGAAGCGCTCGCTTCACGCTTGCGGCGCGGCCCAGACTGCGTTCTCCGCCGGTCAAGGCTGGAGTCCTCGGTGTGGACGTTCACCCTCCCGGGGCACGGCTGGCCGCTTTCCTGAAAGCAGATTTTTCCATCTAAATTCACGTCAGTTCTTACTTCTCTTGCTGGCTGGGTCTGGAAGCGGACAGGGAAGTAGTGTGGAGAGGCGCGTAGTGCGAAGCTCTTTGCTAAGTGTTATCCTTTAAAAGTTCTTGCAGCATTCAAGTGCTGAAGAAATTTGGGGATTCCGGTGAGGCTGGTAAAAAAGCCTGTTGGGCAGGTACTCAGTAAACATTGCTTTATGTTTTTCTTTTTCCCTCTTTTAGAATTCTTACTCTACTACCAATTAGCATCGTCTGGTGTTCCTCACGCCATGCCTATTTTTATGTTTTGATGCAGTGTATGAATAGTTAATGACAGTATGTAAACTTTTAAAGACTGATACCAATCACAGGTGATTAAATGCTCTCAAAACCCCCCATTTATTGGTAGTTTGGACTTAAAGTTTTATAGAATTAAATTTAGATTATCGTGTAATCAGATCACAACACTTAAAAACAGTTTTTGACATAATTTGATCTAACCATTTTTGAAAAGCATATAAGAAAGCACACTTTTATTTTTTCAGTACTTGATTTCTGTTATCATTACAAAATTACTAAAAAGGAACAGGAGCGTTTAGCACCAGTTCCTTTATAATGCTAATTAGGTTGTCTGCAGGCCACTTAAAACAGCTCATTAATATTCAGAATTAAGTATATACAACCCACTCCAGTGTTCTTGCCTGGAGAATCCCAGGGATGGGGCAACCTGGTTGGCTGCCATCTATGGGGTCACACAGAGTCGGACAACGACTGAAGCGGCTTAGCAGCAGCAAAGCGCATAAATATGTTTCACTTTTAGAAATCAAGTAACTTGGTCAAAATAGGTTGTTTCATTCACATAACTTTGTGATTTTATGGAGGAAAAGTACGCAAATTACAAATGTTTTTCAATTTATCTACTGTCTTTTAAGCTGGTGACGTAATAGCCACGATTTCATTATAGGAGTCAACTTTGACTATTTGAACAGAAACCAAGTATTTATTCAGAGTTTTTTTGTTTTGGTTTTGATGTAGCTGAAGAAGTAACCTGGAAAGTGAAATTGCTACTTGGAGTGCTTGGGCTGAAGCAGTGCATTCAGGCTCAGTCACTTCAGTCGTGTTGGACTCTGCGACCCCATGGACTGTAGCCTGCCAGGTTCCTCTGTCCATGAGATTCTCTAGGCAAGATTACTGGAGTGGATTGCCATGCCCTCTTCCAGGGGAATCTTACCAACCCGGGGACTGAGCTTGGGTCTCCTTTGGACTCTACCGCTGAGCCAAGGAGGAAGCCCTCTGGGGTGGAGCAGAGAGACAGGCAAATCAGAGGACACTGGTATAATACTGGTAGCCAATAGCTTATCCAAATTTACAAGAATTTTTACAGATCTTTTGCATTAAACAGATGGGATTCCCGTCAGAGGGAAATAGGCAAAATGCTGATGTTAATGTATTTCATTTCTCACCCTCTCTCCTCTGTCCTAGTCAAATAAGAGAATCACTTGAGTATACGCTCCCCTTGCTTTTCCTGGAAGCAGGGATGGGGGGACAGGCAGTACTGTAGCAGAATGATTGAAATGTTAGATGGATTTAAGTGACCACTGTTTCACCTACTCTCTTGTGACTGAAAAAATTAGGAGGCAGAGAAACATTAATGGCAAATGTGAAGTCTGGTTCTTGGCAAATGTCTTGATTCTTATTCTACCAGGAGAAACTAGAGTAGAGGCAAAATGAGAATGTTTTCATATCAAAGGAATATCAGGCTCTAAGAGCAATGGAGCTTAAATCGCCAAATGCTAGTATAACACGGCAGCCCAGAACTCCAGTATGTATAACAAACACATTGTTGTAGCCTGCAGACAATAATACTTTTCTTTGTTTTCATACTGTAGCTGTGTCAGCGTGTTATGATGCCGTCTCGTACCAACCTGGCTACTGGAATTCCCAGTAGCAAAGTGAAATACTCAAGACTCGCTAGTACAGATGATGGCTACATTGACCTTCAGTAAATGCAGAAAGGACCTGATGAGATTAGCTGGCTCTGTTGATGCTGAGTTAGCAGGGAGACCTTCCAGATTTTGCTGATTGTTTCTAGGGATTAGAGAGAGCAGGAAAGAAACTGCTGAGTCTCAGCCATAGCCTGCAGAAAGAGGGACCTTGGCAGAGCAGTTTCAAGTTGTGATGCCAGAGTCTTAATAGTTGCAAATTTTATTTAGTTTATTTGGAAATAATCAGATTATCTTGTTAAGTAGAATTTTTTAAAGACTGTGTTACCAGTTTGTTTACACTTCAGTCAAAACCAGTTCATTTTTTAAGGGAGAAACTCACTGCTAAAGCCAGCAGATTGTGGGAATCTTCCTTCTTTCCTGATGTCATGAGATCCAATTTATTAAAGGTATTCTTTGTGGCAAACAGTAAGTAAAACAGAGAATATTTTTTAAATGTGTGTCCTTCCTGATCATTGTTTATAAAGTACTTAAGGGTGTAGCATCTCCTTTTGCCCGCTTCCCTTTAGACTAGACTATTTTAGGTGGAACTAGGATCAAAGAAGTAGCAGGAACCCCGTCCTTTTAAATAAGTATCAGTATAAAGAAATCAATTATTCTTTATACTTTTGGGACCCACACTTGAAGGAGAGAGGTTTTTTTTAAAAGCAGGTTGGAAAAGCTTCCAGTCAGTTTGGTCACACACAAACATGAGCCAAACTGTAGAAGTTTGTCTTTGAATGTTTTAACCTTGAATTGAACTTGTTAATAAGACAGGTTACTTGCTCGGTGGATCAGGCAACTAATGCTTCAGAAAAAGTTGTTTTTAAAACCTTTGACCAGATGCCAACTTAACTTTGAATGCCAGAAATCATTTTTTTCTTACTTTTCCAGAGCTTGATGTTCACTCTTAATCCCTATAGATTAGTACATTCTTCCATGTGCAAAGGCATGTTTATTAAAAACATGTGTAACATGATGTGTCTTGTTTTTGTAAGAAAATGGACAGTCTAATGAGTGGTCTGTGGAATAAGACTAGAACAGAAAAAATAACATTCTGCTGAGATTTCCTTACTCGAGTTATTGTTAGAGCAATAACTGGAGCTTCCTCTCCTGCAATCCTTTTCCTTTCTCTCCCAGAGCTGCAGTGGGTGGTAGGACTTACTTCAAGACACACTAAGATTGATTTTTCTTATCCTCCCTGCTTTAAAGTATCTGAGTCCTGTATATTCATAATGCTCTTCTTTGTCTTTTTTTTGTTTGTTTCTCTTCCAGTTTAAGAAGAGCCCTCCTAAGATCCCATATAAGGCCATTGCTCTTGCTACAGTGCTGTTTTTGATTGGCGCCTTTCTCATTATCATAGGCTCCCTCCTGCTGGCAGGCTATATCAGCAAAGGGGTAAGCTGAGGGGCTTGTGGGATTTCCAGAAGACGTTTAAAATGTCAGCCACTCTGTTGTCTTCTATCTAGTACAGCATATTTCAGCAGAAAGAAGAAAAGGTGTTTTTTATTTTTGTTTTTTTAAGATTTTGTTCTCAGATAACAAGATGTTTCTTCCTTTGAGCCTCAACAAACTTCTCTCACAGTTCCTATGAGGTGGGTATGGCAGGTGGGCAGATTTTCCCTCTGAGATGTGGGCAATTTTCCTACCATCATAGTTTGAAACAACACAGCTGAGTCTAGCACTGAGGATTCCTGAGTGATAAAGTTTATAACTGGAGTGGGACGCTATTAGTGTAACTTTGCAATGCCACAGGCGTACAACTGTAGTTAGTGTTTGGGCGGAAGAGTGAGGCTTATATAGGTCTGGGGCCACTGACCAAGCCAAGACTTTTGGCTCATGGACCAGATTTGGTTCTTAAATTGGATTTGGTTGAAGTTCCTATTGAGCTTCAGTATGATACCTTAGAAACCTAAAGTGGTTTTTGGTGGTTCTTTCTCTTGGATTGTATAGTAGTGGCAGTGTTAGTCTCTCAGTCATGTCCAACTCTTTGTGACCCCATGGACCGTAGCCCACCAGGCTCTTCTGTCTGTGGATTTCTCCAGGCAAGAATACGGGAGGATATCTTCTCCAGGTGATTTTCCAAACCCAGAGATTGAACTGGGGTCTCCTTCATTGTAGGCAGATTCCCTACCATCTGAACCACCAGGGAAGCCCAATACAGATGCTTATACACAGCATCTAAACTAATATTGACCATAGTTCACATCTGATCTTCAACACACACCAGACCAGGGGCTGATGGTCACATTGCTTTGTATAGGGAACACAGCAAAGAGCTAAAACTGGGCATTATCCTTCAGAATTAGGAATAGTAGACTGTCCCAATTGAAGAAGGCAATGGCACCCCACTCCAATACTCTTGCCTGGAAAATCCCATGGATGGAGGAGCCTGGTAGGCTGCAGTCCATGGGATCGTGAAGAGTCGGACACAACTGAGTGACCTCACTTTCACTTTTCACTTTCATGCATTGGAGAAGGAAATGGCAACCCACTCCAGTGTTCTTGCCTGGAGAATCCCAGGGACAGGGGAGCCTGGTGGGCTGCCGTCTATGGGGTCGCACAGAGTCGGACACGACTCAAGTGACTTAGTAGTAGTAGTACACTGTCCCAATAAAATGGCTGCACATGGCTTTTGAGATGTATATAAATTTGCTTTAGCTGTGTAGCAACTTGTCTTTAGCTATTTTAAAAGTATCATGTGGCTACCAGAGGCTTACTTAGTGCTGTCTAAATTTGAACATTGAACTTCAGGACTGTGCCTTCAGTTAACTTTATTAATGATGTAAAAATTGAGAGTGGAGGTGAGATCACAAATAGCGCTTCACCTTGTGTGATTTATAAAAGACTACTTTATAAGTAAGGATAAAGATGTTAACTAAGAAAATCACTTATTAGATTGTTTTGGTTTTTGGTTTTGTTTGGGGTTTCTTCACTTCTTACTGCAGACATTTCAAACAAAACAGAAGTAGATGAAATAACATAGTGAACCCCCAGTATATATCCACAGCTGAACATCAACAGTTAGTAACCTTTTGTTTCATCCATACCCCCAACTTTTTTTCCTATATATACTAAAGCAAATATAGATTTACATTTGCTGGTAAATGATTATGAAGTGTGCGTCTTCAGTTTGCCTCTCTAACAGTTTTTACATAGATCTAGGGGTATTGTCTTAATACAATTTACCTTGTTTTTCTACTCCCCTTTTTCTTGCGTACTGATAGATTTAGGAACTTGCTTAAATTTAGATCTACTTTAGTTTTCTTTTAGAAAGAATATTTCATAGGGATGCTGTGTGTTTTCTATTACACATGGGTTCTCAAGCCTTTAATAGTTTTCTTGCTTTCTGGCTCAGCATGTTATCCCAGGCCCATCTCTGTATATTCCCTGTCCCCCAACTTTTAAACAGCCATTTCACTAAGGAGCTCTGGTTTCTTTATGGGAAGTAGATTTAGAGCTCACAAACTGGGCATTAATAATGCCATTACTATTGGTTTTCATTTTTTCTAGGCTTTTTCAGAGACAGAATTAGGAAATAGGTATCGTTTAGAAAACAGGGAAATATTGTATAGACATTGACCTGACCAAAAAGTTCTTCTGGGTTTTTCCAAAACAGCTTAAAAAAAAACCTGAATGAACTTTTTGGCCAATCCAATATGTCATAATAGCTGTAGTATTAGATATTTCCCATGCAAGTTTAAGATTACAGTTTGAACTTAATTTCTTTGCTTTTAGGTATGTATGTCTATCCCAATGATATTGAAATAATTTCTTCATGCCTTATTTGACATTCAGTTCAGTTCAGTTCAGTCGCTCAGTCGTGTCCGACTCTTTGCGACCCCATGAATCGCAGCACGCCAGGCCTCCCTATCCATCACCAACTCCCGGAGTTCACTCAGACTCACGTCCATTGAGTCCGTGATGCCGTCCAGCCATCTCATCCTGTGTCGTCTCCTTCTCCTCCTGCCCCCAATCCCTCCCAGCATCAGGGTCTTTTCCAATGAGTCAACTCTTCGCATGAGGTGGCCAAAGTACTGGAGCTTCAGTTTTAGCATCATTCCTTCCAAAGAAATCCCAGGGTTGATCTCCTTCAGGATGGACTGGTGGATCTCCTTGCAGTCCAAAGGACTCTAAAGAGTCTTCTCCAACACCACAGTTCAAAAACATCAATTCTTCAGTTCTCTACCTTCTTCACAGTCCACCTCTCACATCCATACATGACTACTGGAAAAACCATAGCCTTGACTATAGACGGACCTTAGTCGGCAAAGTAATGTCTCTGCTTTTGAATATGCTATCTAGGTTGGTCATAACTTTTCTTCCAAGGAGTAAGTGTCTTTTAATTTCATGGCTGCAACCACCATGTACAGTGATTTTGGAGCCCCAAAAAATAAAGTCTGACACTGTTTCCACTGTTTCCCCATCTATTTCCCATGAAGTGATGGGACCAGATGCCGTGATCTTCGTTTTCTGAATGTTGAGCTTTAAGCCAGCTTTTTCACTCTCCTCTTTCACTTTCATCAAGAGGCTTTTGAGTTCCTCTTTACTTTCTGCCATACGAGTGGTGTCATCTGCATATCTGAGGTTATTGATATTTCTCCTGGCAATCTTGATTCCAGCTTGTGTTTCTTCCAGTCCAGCGTTTCTCATGATGTACTCTACATAGAAGTTAAATAAGCAGGGTGACAATATACAGCCTTGACGTACTCCTTTTCCTATTTGGAACCAGTCTGTTGTTCCATGTCCAGTTCTAACTGTTGCTTCCTGACCTGCATACAGATTTCTCAAGAGGCAGATCAGGTGGTCTGGTACTCCCATCTCTTTCAGAATTTTCCACAGTTTATTGTGATCCACACAGTCAATAGTTTAATTGGAGAAGGAAATGGCAACCCACTCCAGTATTCTTACCTGGAGAATCCCAGGGACAGAGGAGCCTGGTGGGCTGCCCTCTGTGGGGTCGCACAGAGTTGGACACAACTGATGCGACTTAGCAGCAGCAGCAGCAGTTTAAAAGTAACAGTAGTATTAATGCTAAGTAAAAGAAGGCTGAACGCACTGTAAGTTTTCTTAGCAACTCTTTTAATCCTTAGGATATCTCTCCTTAGGGATGTATAGTCGAAATCCTGAAAAAAATAAACAGAAAAGTAGAAAATCTAAAGTAAGATAATAGAAATAGCACCAACTATGTCAATTGTGAAAGTTGTAGACCATCATTTTTAATGTTCAAATAATCCCCTTCAGAAGTTCTCTCCCTTTGCTTTTACGCTTGCATTTGTTGTCGTTGTGCGCCAGCTGGGGCTACTTCCTTTCCATGTATCAGTCACCTCATTTAATTTCCACTATAACCATATGAGGTAAATAATCCTATTTCAGTTTTGAATGAAGCAGCCTGTCAATACCTGTTAAAAGCAGATCTTTACAGATTGTGTTGTGGCAGTTTAGTCGCTCAGTCATGTCCAACTATTATGACCCCATGGACAGTAGCCTGCCACAATCCGTGGAATTCTCCAGGCAAGAATACTGGAGTGGGTTGCCATTTCCTTCTCCAGAGGATCTTCCCAACCCAGGAATCAAACCCAGGTCTCCTGCATTGCAGGCAGATTCTTTACCAACTGAGCTATGAGGAAAACCCAGATTGTGTTATAGTAAGGGATGAAAAACAAGGCACAGAGTTTGGTATATACAAACTAAAAACTTAAAAGGAGTAAAAGTTAGCCAAAATATCTGTGGATGAACATGAATAATTTCTTTATAATTTTAGTACTTTGCAATTTTTTCTGCAATTGTTAAAGAGACAAAGAGATGTAAACCTTTTCTCTTAGTAGTATACTTCCCAAAGCTCTGAAAAATATATGATAACTGATTATGAATTGGACCCATGACTTTATTTTAAAATTTAATAATTTGCGTGGTAGTAATGTTTGCTTCCTTCTGCCACCAGGGGGCAGACCGGGCCGTTCCTGTCCTGATCATTGGCATCCTGGTGTTCCTGCCAGGATTTTACCACCTGCGCATCGCCTACTATGCATCCAAAGGCTACCGGGGATACTCCTATGATGACATTCCAGACTTTGATGACTAGCACCCACCCCAGCCCTGAAGAAAAGAGTCACAGACGGAACTGAACCCAGCTTTAAGACATTAAGCAGAAACTATGACTAAGGGCTAAGGAGTTCTGCAGTTTGCAGATGTTTAACAAAACAGTGGCCAGATTTTATAGGTCCATCCTGAAAAATGTTAACTAAGCTCACAAGTAACTGTCATTCGGGCATTCTCTTATTTTTCATTTTCTGGCCCTGGCAAAAAGCTCCTGACAAAGTGTTTCCGAATGAATATGCATCATGGGAGAGTAGCAATTAATTGTATGGGAAAGTGGGAGGTTATTCTGTAGTGGAAAGTGTTCTGCCACCACCCTTTTTAGAGTTGAACATTCTTTTAACTAGTCCTCATGGTCAGAAGGTTCTTACGGCAAGTGGAAGAATGCGATATGTCAGATTTCTTACTACTAAGTAATTTATTTTGAAAATAAGTGTCTTCTCCCCACACGCTCTAACTTTGTGTTCCAGTGGAAGACCTTGGCACAATCAAATATCAGTGTGGTGCATCTATAATATTTTTTACTTGCTTTCTTATTAACAACAACTAGGAATTAGCAAATTTTCAAAATGCAAACACTTTTCTCTGTACACCGATCCTTGGCTGGCTCTATCTGGCTCACTGATAGGTTGGCCATTATATAATGTGGATCATTCTGTCCTATGTAGATCAAAATGTTCTTATATCATACCTTTACGGACTAGACTTTTGGCTGCTTCCTAAGGAAAAAATGTGGACAAATGGTTATTATTTAGAGTTTATAATCCTGTTGTTAGCACCTTGTATTAATGTCATTTTGCTGAAGATTTTAAGAATTGTCCTGGATCTCTAGAGGACTGGACTGCCTTAGCTTGATCTGCCTCCTAGCCTGCAAAAAGTGACTTGTATTCAAAAGAAATTAAAATGTCAAAATCTAAATCCTAGACTTAAAAATTAATTTTAACCTATTTTAGAAAACAGTTTAATGATTATATGTCTTTGATCCCAATCCCCAGGACAACCTTCAGTTTTAGTTAACTAGCATTGTGCTTAGACTGGTTTCTAGTCATTGTTTTATTCTGAAGTCAGAGCTGTGGTTTTTCCAGTTGTCATGCATCCATATGAGAGGTGAACTGTAAAGAAAGCTGAGTGCCGAAGAATTGATGCTTTTGAGCTGTGGTGTTGGAGAAGACTCTTGAGAATTCCTTGGACTGCAAGGAGATCCAACCAGTCAATCTTAAAGGAAATCAGTCTTGAATATTCATTGGTAGGACTGATGCTGAAGCTGAAACTCCAATACTTTGGCCACCTGATGCGAAGAACCAACTCATTGGAAAAGACTCTGATACTGGGAAGGATTGGAGGTGGGAGGAGAAGGGGATGACAGAGGATGAGTTGGTTGGCTGGCATCACTGATGCAATGGAGTTTGAGTAGGCTCCAGGAGTTGGTGATGGACAAGGTGGCCTGGCGTGCTGCAGTCCATGGGGTCACAGAGAGTTGGACACGACTGAACTGAATGAATGGATTTGGATGATTATAAGGCTGGAAGTGCCATTGGCTGAGATTTGAAGGGCTGTAGGTAAAGTGGTGTTATTGGGGAAGATGAGTTCAGCTTTAGATGTATTAAATTTAGATGTCTACTTGATATCCAGGGGAAATACTGAGTAGGCAATTGCAATATGCAGTTTGGAGCTGGGGAAGGGAGTCAAAACTATAGTTAGAAGTTTGGGAGTCAGTGTTGGGGTGGTATCTAAGGGCTGTTACACCCTCACAGTGGGCACAAATGAGGGAAAAAAATCTAGTTTAAGACTCAGGAAATGAGGGACAGTGAGAGGGTGACCTGAAGCAGCCACCAAGGTTAGGTACATTTGGTAATGAGAGAGTAGGCTGGGGAGCATAGTAGTATAAAATTCTTGGGCTGTGACAGTGAAAATGTGAGGAGATATATAAAGCTTAGTATCCTTGGCAGTGTTTGCAAAGCTAAGAACCAGAAGGTTTTGGCCAAACTAAATTATTTGGCCATTTTTTAAGGATAATGATAGTGCTAATAAGGGGGGAAAAATAAAAATTGAATGGTGGGGGAGTAAACAGCCAGTTCCCAAGGTCATCTAGGTAAGTTTCTTGTATCCCTTTCTAGAAGTGTTCTAAGCACTTATCTGTTTTTCAAAAAAAACTGACTCCCATTCTATAGTTCTATAATTTTTTTCCCTACATACTCAGTTTTGTGTATCTTTCTATATCCCAGAGATGAGCCACATCTCTTTTTAATGCACATCATATGTATAGTTTTACAAGTTGTGCATGTAGTCCTAGGGTCCTAAGAACAGAGACCATAAAGGTCAGATTCCTGGAGTGGTAGTCATATCTTCAGTGCCCTGAGGAGTGGTCTTTGCTATTGTATTTGAACATTCAGGTTCATAATCTCATACTGTAGTTGGAGTTGTTACAGAAGTATTTTTTATTAAGCCAAACTCAGACTTTATGTAACTATGCAATGACAGTAATGGTATATTGTGCTTTATAGAAAACGTATAAACCTCCATAATGGTCAGTGTTTCTTGAATGCTTTGCCAAATGTTGTGCCAGGCAATTTCATTTCTACTTTATTTTAATATTTAGGAAAATCCTGAATTGGGAAAGATTCTTAGATAAAAAGTTGATATTTGGGACTCACATTAAGCAAAGTGTGCCCTGGATTTATAAGGATTTTCTTACTTGCAGCAGCAGTTATGCCTCTCATTAGTCATTTCCAAGGCTAAAAATCCTCCCCAGTTGTATCAGCTGTTCTATTAATACATATGATGGCAGTTTTAGGCCCATTCTCTCTGGATAAGCTTTACCTGGTCAGTGTGCCAGAAGCATATTGGTTCTTCCTTTCTGCCAAGAATTTTTAGGTGCTGAGTATTATAGGAAAAGGTAAGGCTTGGTCAGTGAGGAGCAGAGGTTTACCAGAATTGTTTTAAAAATGGAAAAGTTCAGCTGAACTTGATTTGGGGCTTTTCTTGGAAAAAAAAAATCAATAGATTTTTCTTGCTCAGAGGCAACCAATGGGAGCAAAATAGTAAGTGAAGCAGCTTTGAGCAGAATTGTCCAATTCACTGCAGTCCCCACCATCGCTTGGTTTCTTTTGTATCAAACCTGTTAGTTTTCTTCATTAAGGGCAAAGAGTGTGTCCTACAGTTCCACAAAGTCTAATACAGTGCTGGTGGGCATTTAGGTTTATTGAGTGAAGAACCAGCGCATTTCTGCGCCAGGGTGCAGTGTTTGAGGTACAAACAGATAGGCTGGTATTGTTTCATTGAATTTCCTAAATGACCCTCTCCAGCTGCCAGGGGGGCCGGCTACTCTGTAGACAGATTTGATACTACCTGGTGAGTCAAGTCTGCGTGACACCCTCTGCTCAGGCCAGTGAGCCCAGTCACAACCACCTCCAAGTCCCCTCTTCCAGCTTGTGCACAGAGGAGCCTCCATTACTGTGTACAGTGGGGGAGGCAGGTAAAGGGACAAGAATAGCTTTGACTCGGCTGACCTTCACAGGGCCATTAACCAAGTCAGTTCACTTTATTTGGTTTGCTCTGTCATCTAAATTCCTATCCTAACGTTGCTTTCCTGGATTCAGTCCCACAGGCTCCTAGCGTCACAGTGTGTAGTTCAATTATGGTTTAATGCCAGCATGGGATGGGTATAGACTGTGTCTATTTGCCACAAGGTATTGCACAAGTTTCTTCTGGACCCTCAGTTTCCTTACAATGTAGGGATAAGCCAGTTCCCCATAAACCAAGTTCCTTATAACGTGGGGATAAACCAGTTCTATCGGGTTCCTACCCCATAGGGTAATTGTGTTGCTGTTGAGTTGCTCAGTCCTGTTCACCTCTTTTGTGACCCCATGTACAGTAGCCTGCCAGGCTCTTCTGTCCATGGGATTTCCCAGACAATACTGGAGTGGGTTGCCATTTCCTACTCCATGGGATCTTCCCAACCCAAGGATCAAACCCATGTTTCCTGCATTGGCAGGTGGATTCTTTGTCACTAAACCACCAGAGAAGCCCAGGGTAATTGTGAGGATTAAATAAAACAATGTGGGAGGGTGTTTGACACAGAGCCTGGCACCCAGTAAGTGGAAGCTGCTGTTTGAGAGTGAAGACGTTCACTCCTTTGGCTACAGGGAGTAGTGCTGGAAATGAAACAGGAAGAGAAGAGAGCCTATCTGTTATCCCTGAGGCCAACCTGGAAAAACTGTTTCATGGTGGAGTGAACCCAGAGCGAGTGTGGCAGTCCTGCCCCTTTCCCTGACAGCTGCCTGTGGGCGGGGGTGAGGAGGTCTCCAGCCTCCACCCTTCTCCAGCATATAATTGCTCTGGTCCTGCTCTGGTTGAACACAAGGGGAAGGAAAGGACCATGGCATCCCACTGTAACCAACACACAGACCGCCAGAGGCCCTGCAAGGAAGGCTGTGCAGATGAGGTGATGGGGCTGGAGAGCACCATCGAACCACCTCTCCTCCTCCCATGGTCCCTGTTGGACCTCTTTTCTTCCTGCACTTTCACTGCTCAGTCTTGCCCCCTATTATTCAAAGTGTGCTCTGTGGACCAGCAGCATCAGCAGTGTCCTAGAGCTTGTTGGGTATGAAGAATCTTGGGCCTGCCCAGACTTCTAAATCAGAACCTGCACTCCACCAAGACCTCCTGGGAGTCATTGCCTCGTCAGTGCCTGAGGAGCCTGGCCTGGTGTGTCCCATGCCTCAGTCCATCCCCTCCCTTTAGGACTGGACCTCCTCTGGTAGTGCCAATAGTTAGGGATAGAGGGTACCCAAAAGCGTAGCCCCTCCGCCATCCACCGTTATTCTCTAGCTAAATAGTAACCCCCAGGGTCTTGGGAAAGCTTCACAGAAGTGGCACAGAAACAGTGCAGGAAAGCTTTGTGAAGATTCATTTTTGTGAGCAGTGAGAAATCAAAACTGAAAAATTCCCACAGATGGGGAGGGTCCGTGGCAGGAGTGGAAGCACACTTTGGTGCTCTGATGGCCCGGAGAAGGGACAACATATACTTTATGACCTAATTAGAGACAGGATGTTTTGTGTTGATGTCTGGGGGAGGCCAACCTGGTGGTTAAGAAATGTACCCTGAGCACCGAGTTGCTGACTTTCCTCCCTGTCTCCATGGGTCTCTGATGACTCCAGTCCTTCATTGCTGTCACTAACATGGAAAGAGCCAACTAGAAAATGCTCCAGTCTGGGAGATAAAAGTTCTTGGCCAAGATGCTAATCCTTCAAAAGGGTTTTCTCTCGGATTGATATCCACTGAGTTTCCTCTAAGATCACCACCCAGGACCACTATCCCCAAACTATGAAAAGATGGCAGCAGCAAACTCACCATCACAGCCTAGGAGGGTTTATGGTCTGGCCGAGTTGAGACAATAACTCATCCTGGCTGGGAGGGATGACCTTGTGGAGCTGGTGGTTAGTTAGTTCTCTCTGGACATAGTTCCCTGCTCCTGCTCCTGGACCATGATCTGAACATTTTAGCTGAGAGCTCTAAGTTTCTGCTTGTTGGGGATGTCAGAAAATGACAAGTATTTTCCCTACCTAACGGAGAGTGAAACCACAGTGAAACCAAAAGAGCCATGGAATGATGCTGGCCCTAGGTCAAGCTCATTCTGAATACTGACTCAAGGTGGTATTCCATTGTGTTGCTCTCCCAGGTGTTTGCATCCTGCCTCCAACAAGGAGCCAGGGAGTCTCTCTCTCCTCCAGTCTCATCTCATTAATTGGCAATAAAGGAAGTTAACTCCTCAAAATACAGAGATACAGGTTTTGCAATCTAGAAAAACAAGGTAGGCTAAGGTCTGTGAAAGCCACATACAATGTTGGCAGAGTGAAACCACATTTACTAAGTAAGGCTCAGGTCACCAAAACTTGAAACCTAAGAGTACTTTGGAGGCAAAATATGTTGTTATTACTAAAACAACTCGAACATTAACCAGAAAAGTAGACCACAAGCTTTGAAAACAAATCTATCCTTTTTTTTTTTTCCCCCTTGGCTGCACCATGCAATTTACAGGATCTTAGTTCCCCAACCACAGATTGAACCTGGGCCATGGAAGTGAAAGCACTGAGTCTTAACCAAAGGACCTCCAGGGAATACCCAAGTCCATCTTGATACAATTAGATCTTCCATGAGTCTTATTGGTTAGGGTTAACCTTCATTTTATCTCCAGACTTTGATTAAATTTGCCTATTAATTCACCATGAATTTTAATTTTAAGTTTATCCATGAAATATTTGGGGACATCTATTATTAACATTTGCCTAGACATCAAATAGGAATGTCCACTTCCTCCAGAAGTTTTCAGCTTACTGGAGAGAGAAAGAGATCCATACTTGAACTGGCTAAACGCAATAAGTACTACTAATGAGTAATTTAGAAAATTTTTGCTCTTCTAAGTAGATCAGAGAAGAAAGGAGGCTTAACAATCTCTGAAGAACATCTGGCTGAGACAAGGCTCAAGGGCTGGTGGAAGGGAAATTTCCCAAACTGATGATGGGTACTATGGTCTGGGTGCCCAGGATGGGCATTGGATTAAGGTTGCCAGAGTGACACAGAGCTAGGTTGTGACCAGCTAAGGAGTGAGGAACTTTGATAATTTTCTTTTTAAATTTTGTTTTCTTTTTCTCAAAATTATCAGTGCTTATATCTGACAAAGTCATGTGGTCCAATCAGGCTGGTCATGAAAATCAGTAAACTTCTGCAAGGGAAAAGGAGCCTTTTCCCTTGGCTCCTTTTCCCTTGCTCCCCCAGAAATACTCACCTTTGTGGAGGAGATGGAAGGCTTTAAGCAAATACTGAAAATGTATTTGTTCCACTCATGATGAAGGTTGGAAGCTAGGACGAGCATAACAAAGGGTTAAGAGCATTCACCGAGTGCCCAAGGCTGGAAACGGATGATGAAGGGTCCTATGCCTGGCCTTGAGGCGTTCAGAGGCTTCCTTCTGACCATCTGTTTCTGGGAGCAAGGACTATTGTTTCATGATAAGACTCCCTTTAGAGTTTCGCCAAAGCTGTGCAATGGCTTGGGCGGTGGGAACTGTATTTTATGCTTAAATGCTTTGATGTTTTATCGAAAAAGGCTATGTGTAAGTCTGCTTTATGCTCTGCTCTCTGAGACCATATATCTGCAAAAGTTGGATAAAATTTGTCAGTCCACTAGAGGCTGTCTCTGAATGTCCTTTTCAGAGTGCGCCCCTCCGAGCCTTACACACCTTCAATTCTTTCAGCTGAAACCTTTTGTACTGACTTTGATATTTATATTACCATTTAACAGTGTTTCAGTATTAGGCCGAGTCAATTAATTTTCTCCAATGGAAGATGGAGATTTTTCTCTGTTCCCTCATCATCCCCTGTTATACATACTTCCAGGCCCTCCATTTTCTCCTCAAAATTGTGTCACTGTGATTGGATCAATATTAAATGTTGACATTACCAAGAATATATAAGTCCTATTTTACAGATAAACCAGGACAGATATTTATGACTTCGCCTTTAAAAAGAAACAACTTGAGTTTTTCCTGGAATTAACAATCTTTTTTTTTTGTTTGTTTGCATAATTTTCCATATCAATTAGGTTCAGTTCAGCCGCTTAATCATGTCCAATTCTTTGCAACCCCATGGACTGCAGTCCTCCAGGCGCCCTTGTCCATCACCAACTCCCGGAGCTTACTCAAACTCATGTCCATCGTGATATCCATGGTGATGTCATCCAACCATCTCATCCTCTGTTGTCCCCTTTCCTCCTGCCTTCAATCTTGCCCAGCATCAGGGTCTTTTCCAGTGAGTCAGCTCTTTGCATCAAGTAGCCAAATATCGGAGTTTCAGCTTGAGAATCAGTTCTTCCAATGAATATTCAGGACTGATTTCCTTTAGGATTGACTGGTTGGAGTTCCTTGCAACCAAGGGACTCTCAAGAGTCTTCTCCAACACCACAGTTCAAAAACATCAATTCTTGGGTGCTCAGCTTTCTTTATAGTCCAACTCTAACATCTATACATGACTACTGGAAAAAACATAACTTTGACTAGATGGACCTTTGTTGGCAGAGTAATGTCTCTGCTTTTAAATATGTACTCTAGGTTAGTCATAACTTTTCTTCCAAGGAGCAAGCATCTTTTAATTTCATGGCTGCAGTCACCATCTTCAGTGATTTTGGAGCCCCCCCCCCAAATAAAGTCTCTCACGGTTTCCATTGTTTCTCCATCTATTTGCCATGAAGTGATGGAACCAGATGCCATAATCTTAGTCTTCTGAATGTTGAGCTTTAAACCAACTTTTTCACTCTTCCCTTTCACCTTCATCAAGAGGCTCTTTAGTTTTTCTTTGCTTTCTGCCATAATGGTGATGTCATCTGCATATCTGAGTTTATTGATATTTCTCCCTGCAATCTTGATTCCAGCTTCTGCCTCATCCAACCCAGCTTTTCTCATGATTTACTCTGCATATAAATTAAATAAGCAGGGTGAAAATATACAGCCTTGACGTACTCCTTTCCCAATTTGGAGCCAGTCTGTTGTTCCGTGTCCAGTTCTAACTGTTGCTTCTTCTTCTTTTTTTAAATTAATTTATTTTTTATTGGAGGATAATTGCTTTATAGAATTTTGCTGTTTTCTGTCAAACCTCAACATGAATCAGCCATAGGTATACATATATCCCCTCCCTTTTGAAACTCCCTCCCATTTCCCTCCCCATCCCATCCCTCTAGGTTGATACAGAGCCTCTGTTTGAATTTCTTGAGCCATACAGCAAATTCCCATTGGTATCTATTTTACATATGTTAATATAAATTTCCATGTTACTGTTTCATATATTTCACCCTCTCCTCCCCTCTCCCCATGTCCATCAGTCTATTCTCTATGTCTGTTTCTCCATGCTGCCCTCTAAATAAATTCTTCAGTACCATTTTTCTAGATTCCATATATATGTGTTAGAATACAGTATTTATCTTTCTCTTTCTGATTCACTTCACTCTGTATAATAGGTTCTAGGTTCATCCACCTCATCAAAACTGACTCAAATGCATTTCTTTTAATGGCTGGGTAATTTTCCATTGTGTATATATACCACACTTCTTTATCCATTCATCTGTCGATGGACATCTAGGTTGCTTCCATGTTCTAGCTATTGTAAACAGTGCTACAATGAACAATGGGATACATGTGTCTCTTTCAATTTTGGTTTCCTCAGGATATATGTATAGAAGTGGGATTGCTGGGTCATATGGTGGTTTTATTCCTAGTTTTTTAACGAATCTCCATACCATCTTCCATAGTAGCTGTATCAATTTACATTCCCACCAACAGTGCAAGAGTGTTCCTTTTTCTCCATACCCTTTCCAGCATTTATTGTCTGTAAACTTTTTCATGAGGGCCATTCTGACTGGTGTGAGGTGATATCTCATTGTAGTTTTGATTTGCATTGCTCTATTAATGAGCAGTGTTGAGCATCTTTTCATGTGTTTGTTAGCCTTCTGTATGTCTTCTTTGGAGAAATGTCTGTTTAGGTCTTTTTCCCACTTTTTGACTGGATTGTTTGTTTTTCTGACATTGAGTTATATGTGCTGCTTTTATATTTTGGAAAGTAATCCTTTGTCAGTTGTTTCATTTGATATTATTTTCTCTTATTCTCAGGATTATCTTTTCACCTTGCTTATACTTCCCTTTGCTGTGCAAAAGCTTTTAAGTTCAATCAGGTCCCACTTGTTTATTTTTGTTTTTATTTCCATTGCTCTAGGAGGTGGGTCATAGAGGATCTTGCTTTGATTTATATAATCGAGTGTTCTCCTATGTTTTCCTCCTTTATAGTCTCTGGTGTTACATTTAGGTCTTTAATCCATTTTGAGTTTATCTTTGTATGGTGTTAGGAAGTGTTCTAATTTCATTCTTTTACATGTAGATGTTTCCCAGCACCATTTATTGAAGAGGCTGTCTTTGCCCATTGTATATTCTTTCCTCCTTTGTGAAAAATAAGGTACCTATAGGTGCATGGGTTTATTTCTGGGCTTTCTTTCTTGTTCCATTGGTCTATATTTCTGTTTTTGTGCCAGTACCATACTGTCTTGATGACTGTAGCTTTGTAGTGAATCTGAAGTCAGGAAGATTGATTCCTCCAGTTCCATTCTTATTTCTCAAAACTGCTTTGGCTATTAGGGTCTTTTTTGTTTCCATATGAATTGTGAAATTTTTTCTTCTAGTTCTATGAAAAATACCATTGGTAATTTGATAGGGATTGCATTAAATCTGTAGATTGCTTTTGGTAGTATAGTCATTTTCACAATATTGATTCTTCCTACTCAGTACCATGGAATATCTTTCCATCTGTTTATGTCATCCCTGATTTCTTTCATTAGTGTCTTATAATTTTCTGTGTACAATTCTTTTGTCTCCTTAGGTTAGTTTATTCCTAGATATTTAATTCTTTTTGTTGAAGTGGTGAAGAGAATTGATTCCTTAATTGCTCTTTCTGATTTTTTATTGTTAGTATATTGAAATGCAAGTGATTTCTGTGTATTGATTTTGTATCCTACAACTTTGCTAAATTCACTGATTAGCTCTAGTAATTTTCTGATACTATCTTTAGGGTTTTCTATGTACAGTATCATGTCATCTGCAAACAGTGAGAGCTTTACTTCTTCCTTTCCTTTTATTTCTTTTTCTTCTCTGATTGCTGTCGCTAGAACTTCCAGAACTATAATGAATAATAGTGGTGAAAGTGGACACCCTTGTCTTGTTCCTGATCTTAGGGGGGATGCTTTCAGTTTTTCACCATTGAGAATAATGTTTGCTGTAAGCTTATCATATATGGCTTTACTGTGTTGAGGTAGGCTCCTTCTATGCCCATATTTTGAAGAGTTTTAATAATAAATAGGTGCTGAATTTGTCAAAGGCTTTTTTTGCATCTATTGAGATGATCATATGGTTTTAATCTTTCAATTTGTTAATATAGTATATCACATTGACTGATTTCTGTATATTGAAGAATCCTTCTATCCCTCAAATAAAC
This sequence comes from Aepyceros melampus, assembly GCA_006408695.1. Classification (NCBI taxonomy): domain Eukaryota; kingdom Metazoa; phylum Chordata; class Mammalia; order Artiodactyla; family Bovidae; genus Aepyceros; species Aepyceros melampus. The sequence continues at coordinate 106,036 of SJXQ01003616.1, read as the reverse complement.
CCTACTTGATCATGGTGTATGAGCTTTTTGATGTGTTGTTGAATTCTGTTTGCTAAAATTTTGTTGAGGATTTTTGCATCTATGTTCATTAGTGATATTGGCCTGTAGTTTTCTACCACCATGGACCAGTGACAAACAAGTCATGGATCAGCTCTTGTCCAGAGGCCATCTTGATTACTCGCTACAAAGGCTTCATCACTTCCACTTCTGCTCTTCTAAATCTGGTAGACATTTCAAATTGCAAGCTCCAAGAATTTGACCTCCTTTTCCTATGTATTCTGCTGTGTCATCCATTCCCTAGGCCCATAAGTGCAGAACACATTAACTGCTAGACAGAAACGGTATAAGAAGTAGCAACTAGGTCACAGAAAACAGTGGAAATAAAACTGCATCGGTTAACTCTCCAAGTTTCACTCTTGAGGCAGAAATGAGAAGTATAAAATTGGCTTTTAAAAAAGGAAGAGAACAAGAGACTAATCATAATTTGTAAATAAATGGCAACCTACAGAAAAAAAAAGGTTTTTTTTTAATAGTTCAGTAGGATGGATTATTACAAACAGTAGTAAAATCAAGAACCCTTCTACTATATGAAATTAATGATTAGAAACCGTAATAAGGGTTCCACTCACACCAACTATGAAACAAAATACCTAGAAATCAAATTAATAGGAAGTCACTGAATATATTTGAAGAAAATAATAAAAGCTTGCTGAGCTACTTGAGAGATTGTTTAGTCACCAAGTTGTGTCCAACTCTTTGCAACCCCATGGACGACAGCACACCGGGCCTCCCTGTCTTTCACCATCTCTCAGAGTTTGCCCAAGTCATGTGCAAATTAGTAAGTTTATATTGTAAAGAGTTATACATTTTTCTACAAATATAATTCCATTCTAATCAAAATCATGTAGAAGGGGTAAGGAGGGCTTGACAAAGTGATTCCCAAATCTATCTAAAAATTAAAGAGATGATACTAACCAGAAAAAGATTTCAAGAGAGAAACTTGAGGGAGTACTTATTATCCTTTTTGATATTGTATGACATTGTAAAGCTACAGAAATTAAAACAGAATAATTCTGCACACACATGATAAAAGAAGTAAGTGGAACAGAAAGATTATTCAAAAAGAGGCCTAAATACCAATAAAAAATTTAGTATATGACAAATGCACAATTAAAATCATGAGAGGAAGGATGAGTTGTTTAAAAAATGGTGTTAGAACAACTGGTTAACAAATGTGTCCATTCCTGGACTCCTCTTTGTACTTCCTTGTTCCTTCAGGCTAGGTGTCCTCACGTGACTTGTATTGGCCAATGAAATGTGAGTTTGAGTGATGCGTGTCACTTCTGATAAGCTGTAAGAGCCAGTGCACAGTTGCCCTTGTTTCCACTTCCTCTAGTGAGTCCTAAGTAAGGATGATGCACAGAAGAGCTCCTAAGTGACTCATAATAAATGTGTAGTGTGAGAGAGAAATAAACCTTTGTTTAAAGCCACTGGAATTTAGAGTTTCTGTTATACATCATAACCCAGCCTACCCTGACTAATATAATTTCTATCTCACATTTTAAACTTGTCATGAGGCAGGAAGCAAATGAGTCCCCCCAGAGTAAAGCAACTAGAGATTCATTCTCTATTGATGGAAATTCCAAGACAAGAATAGCAGGACAATTAAGGGAGGAGGCTAGATCCTGCACAGACTACACATTTCTCATTCCCAAAGTCAGGAGATCTCCCTGACCACACAAACACAGAAAAGGCTCCTAGGAGGCCAAAGGGGAGTCATGTCAAGGGATATTCTACCCAGCTGACTTTTCAGTAGGATCCATCTTAGCTAAGAGATGTGTGCACAACAAGGAAGAATCCTGCTGCTACAACTGCTGCTAAGTCGCTTCAGTCGTGTCCGACTCTGTGCGACCCCATAGATGGCAGCCCACCAGTCTCCCCCGTCCCCGGGATTCTCCGGGCAAGAACATTGGAGTGGGTTGCCATTTCCTTCTCCAATGCATGAAAGTGAAACGTGAAAGGGAAGTCGCTCAGTCGTGTCCAACTCTTAGTGACCCCATGGACTGCAGCTTACCAGCCTCCTCCATCCGTGGGGTTTTCCAGGCAAGAGTACTGGAGTGGGGTGCCATTGCCTTCTCCAAGGAAGGATCCTGAGATATACCAAATATGGAAAGTGAACCAGGTGAATCATAATGATTGGCCAAAGGAAACCCAGAAGAAATGCCTCATATAAGTGATTTTAAATGTTATGTGGGTGCAACTCAAGCACTCTCCCTCTGCCTGTGTGTCTGTCCACACGTACTATACTCTTTTCCCCCCTACTAAATACTTTATTTGCTTCACTACTTTCCAGCTTTGTGGAAATTCTATTCTGCAAAGTCAAAGAGCCAGGGCCCTTGTCACTGACCACTGGTATAATGGCTAGGATCTGGTGTTTTCACCACTTCAACCTAGCCTTAATCGTTGGTTGGGAATCCAAGCCCTGCTCCAAGCCATTGCAGGCCACCCAACATCAGTTAGAAGAAAAACAATTCACACCAATATTTTAGAGATGCAAATATTCAGAGTATTAATGTTTTGTTGCACTTGTGGTTTTGAGGGGAGTGTTAGGGAGAAGGCATTCAACTCAGTTCAGTTCAATTCAGTCACTCAGTCGTGTCTGATTCTTTGCAACCCCATGGACCGCAGCACACCAGGCCTCCCTGTCCATCACCAACTCCCGGAGTTTACTCAAACTCATGCCCATTGAGCCAGTGATGCCATCCAGCCATCTCATCCTCTGTCGTCCCCTTCTCCTCCTGCCTTCCATCTTTCCCAGCATCAGAGTTTTTTCTAATGAGTCAGTTCTTCGCATCAGGTGGCCAAATTTTGGAGTTTCCACTTCAAAGGCATTGCTGAACTCCCAAAATAAAGTGCTATATGCAGGGCCAGCTACATAATAAAGCACAAGATGAAAATGCAGGGTCCCTTGTTTTAAAATTTATGTAATTTCAAGATGGTGACCACAGAGCATAAACTATGCATTGGGTGCTTCTAAGAGTGGGTCCCTATAAAATTTCATAGACTACACATCTATGAAGCTGGCCCTGGCTGTGTACAACTGATGTGGCTGCATCCTCCCTTTTCTCCTGGCACAATTTCCTCACTGTGCTGCCTCAGATTATACTTCCACAAGGGAGTGAGGTTGAGGTTTGTGTTTCATTCATGAAGTCTTTACTCCAATGTTGCCTTCTCATTTAGCTAACCTCTGTCCTCCATATTCCTTCTTTATTTTTCTCCTGTAATACTTTCCACTATCCATCATGGTATACATTTACACATGTATCTTATTTATGTGTATTTCCCCTACTAGATGGAAAAGGCAATGGCATCCCACTCCAGTACTCTTGCCTGGAAAATCCCATGGACGGAGGAGCCTGGTGGGCCGCAGTCCATGGGGTCGCGAAGAGTCGGACACAACTGAGCGACTTCCCTTTCACTTTTCACTTTCATGCATTGGAGAAGGAAATGGCAACCCACTCCAATGTTCTTGCCTGGAGAATCTCAAGGATTGGGGGAGCCTGGTGGGCTTCGTAATCCATGAGGGCACGTATTTTTGTCTGTTTTGGTCATTATCATATCCTCAACACCTAGGAGAGTGCCTGTCATATAGTGATTGCTCAGTAAATATCTATCGAAAGAGTTAATAAATGAATTTAAAGAATATCTAATAGGCATCCATGCATTATTGGTCCACCTGCTCAACAATAGTTAATGATTTTATTTCAAGTCACAGGATCATGTTATCCCCTCTGAATAGGGTAACAACTGCACCATAACATTGCCTGTCCAATAGCAAAATTGGGTCCTTGGCCCATTGCTGGAAATCCTGACGATAATTGTGAAATTGCCATGACACAGGATGTCATGAGGTTGGGACTCTATAGAACAGAGGGTCCCCACCACCCACGCCTGTTAGGAATTGGGCTGCCCAGAAGGAGGTGAGCAGTGGGCAAGCGAGCAAAGCTTCATCTGTATTTACAGCTGCTTCCTATCACCATCTGAGCTCTGCCTCCTGTCAGATCAGCAGCAGCATTAGATTCCCTTAAAAGCACAAACCCTACTGTGAACTGCATATTCCAGGGATACACATTGTGTGCTCCTCACGAGAATCATCCTGAAACCAGCTCCCACCCCTGCCCTTATCCCCAGTCCATGGAAAAAAATCATCTTCCATGAAATTGGTTCCTGGTACGAAAAAGGTTAGGGACTGCTGCTACAGGGAAAGAGTCTTTTTTTTTTTTTTTTAATAATTTTACTAGGTTGTAATTTACCATAAAATCCACTCATTTGAATGGTATGGCTAGGTGCACTTAGAGATATGTATATACTTACACTCTATGTTGTTTTATTTGGTAAAAACACACAAAATTAAGTTTACCATAATAACTATTTAAGTGTACAGTTCAGTAATGTTAAGTATATCCGCATTGTTGTACAACAAAGATTCTCTAGAATCTTTTTATCTTGCAAAATTGAAACTGTATACCCACTGAACATGAATTCCTCCTCCCCAGGGGAAAAGTTTCGTTTTAATTCATCCGTATAATGAAGCATTCACAATACATAAAGAACTCCTTAAAGTAATCTCCAAATCAGACTGCTTCCAGAAAGAGTCAAGGAATCATTTAGTACTCTTAAGTGTATAAATAAAAGAAAAACTATCCAACTCAAATCAACTAATAAATTAATAAAAAGGAATTTACAGGCTCCTGCAAATAATAGTCTTCTATCTGGGGCTCAAATGATGGGACCAGGACTAGCTTCTCTTTGCATTTCAGTTCTGTCTCTAGGTGTTATTTCCCTTCCCAGGGTGGTGGTGGGAGCAGCACCAGCCAACCCTTTCTTCCTGGGCCTTGTGAGGAGGCTCTTCTTCCCGGCAATCCAAACAGATGACTCCTCAGTCTAATGGTAAGATGACTTCCCATTAGATCAGTCTGGTGTCCTGCCCAAGATGGAACTAATCTCTGTGGGCAGAGGAATGGAGTCTATTGACCATCTTAAACCAATTAGGATCCATGTAGGAGCTTGGGTAGGAGTCTACCTTCCATGCACTGACTGGCTGAGAATGTGAGAGTGATTTTCATTAAGAAAATTGAGTGCAGGTGATAAGGGGGAATGCCTGCTGGGGTAACATCAGAATGCCATCATTGCTATGTACTTTATACAATTATATCAGTTAATTACTTAGCATTCAGTGCGTTCCAGTTACAAAATGAGCACCTTGATGAACTTTGGAGTTGTGGATCAGGTTGTACCTGAGTTTTCATTTAGCGTTTATGAAAGAAGTGTTTCCAGGAGAAACCTGTAAGGTGGTGAGGTAGGGGAAGCAGGACTGGGAAGGAGAGGAAGCCCAGCAAGAATGTCAGCCCTGGCCTGATCATTCCAGAGCTGAGAGAAAATTACACACCCAGGCAAAGGAACTGGGCTACTGTACTCCCACACCAATGTTTGTCTACTGGCCATGGAGAAGGGGGGAAATTTCTGGTACTTCCAGCCCTCCAAGTAATCACGGAGGCACCTATACCCAAGGGCACTCTTCTGAAGGTTTCTAGTGGTAGCCATTCACAATGAAACTGACCAGAGATAGGTGCACAGAGCTGGTCAAAGGTGGGCTTTCAACAGAAACCACTGCAGAACAGATGTGACCATGATCTTCTGTGAAAGCTGCTGCCAGATGAGCAGGCTCAGGGGCCCAACATCAGGGCAGAGGTCAAGCATTCTGCCTTGAGAGGAGTTGTTACCAAAAGTACCACACAATGGAGGAAGGTGCAAGGATGGCACTGGGAACAGCCACCATGGGCCTATAAGAATGTAGTTGTGGAACAGAGAAGAGTGAAATGCAGGTGTCAAGAGGGACAGTCAAGAGTGGGTGGGGGGCTTCCCTAGTGGTCTATGGTTAAGAATCCACCTGCCAATGCAAGGGTCACAGTTTTGATCCCAGGTCTGGGAAGATTCCACATTCACTGTTGTTCACTCACTCAGTTGCATGTGATTGTTTGCAGCCCCATGAACTGTAGCATGCCAGGCTTCCCTGTCCTTTACCATCTCCTGGAGTTTGCTCAAATTCATATACATTGAGTCAGTAATATCCAACCATCTTATCCTCTGTCACCCCCTTCTCCTCCTGCCTTCAATCTTTCCCAGCATCAGGGTCTTTTCCAGTGAGTCACCTCTTTGCATCAGACGGCCAAAGTATTGGAGCTTTATCTTCAGCATCAGCCCTTCCAATGAATATTCAGGGTTGACTTCCTTTAGGATTGACTGGTTTGATCTCCTTGCTGTCCAAGGGACTCTCAAGCATCTTTTCCAGCACCATAGTTCAAAAACATCAGTTCTTCAATGCTCAGCCATTTTTTATTTTCCAGCTCCTACATCTGAGAGTCCAGCTTTGAAGGTCAGTAGGATTTAATTATAGAAGTTCTACAAGACTGGGGAAACAGAGACTCTCGGAGGGTACAAGGAAAACCTTGTACACCCAGGACTCAGAAGAAAGTAGCAGTAACCTCACAAAAGACTGAGTCAGACTTGGCTGTGTGTGCTTGGGAGTCTGGTGGAGGTGTGGGTCAACTTGGCCTACCATAGGGTCAGGGGCACTGACTACAACAATCCTGAGAGGCCCAGCATGCTGGCATAAGTCCCTTTGAAAGAGGTCACCATTGCTCCTACCATTGCCTCAGGTCAAACTACAGGGAGGGAACACAGCCCCACCCATTCTCAGAAAATTGGATTCAAGACTTCCTGAGCATGGCCTTGCCCACCAGAACAAGACTCAGTTTTTCTCATGGCCAGTCCCTCCCATCAGGACGCTTGCACAAGATTCCACATACCTTGAAGCAACTAAGCCTGTGTGCCACAACTACTCAGCCTGTGCTCTAGAGCCTGGGAGCCACAGTAAGAGAAGAAAAAATTGAAAATGAAAGTGTTAGTCGCTCAGTTGTGTCCGATTCTTTGCGACCCTGTGGACTGTAGTCTGCCAGGCTCCTCTGTCCATGGGATTTTCCAGGCAAGAAGAGAAACCCCCTCAGTGAGAAGTCCCTACACCACAATGAAGAGTAGCCTCCACTCACTGCAGCTAGAGAAAGCCCACATTCAGCAACGAAGACCCAGCTGAGCCGAATAGATAACTATAAATAAATAAATTAAGCAAATAAATCTTTCAAACAAATTTTCCTACTTCTTAACAACATAACAAAAATGTGAGAAGGACAAGATAGTTCTTTTCCTATTTTCTCACCTTGTACCATCAACATTCACCAACCCAAACCTCAGATTGGCCTTGGGCTCACCCATCCCAGAGCTTGTCTGGGCTTGGCAAACTGCTCTTCACCTGGGCTCCAGAGATGCTCTCCCAGTGTTGTCACTGGTGCAAGGCCTTAGTCTGAATCTTCAGCTCTATCCCTCCAGCAGTGCCCTGACAACACCCAAGCCCTCCAAGCTCGCTCCAGCAGTTAACTTTCCAGATAGTAACTTTGGCTGTGCAGCAGTTACTATCAGTGTGGCATCCAGATCCCCTGGCAGTCCTTTCACTGGTTATGTGTGCCCAGCCCTGGGATTTCTGTTCTTTTTCAGGCCTGTGGATTTCATGGGAGGACTGTTCTGGAGTTCTCAGAGCTCTTCTATAAGCTCTAGGATTCTACATTCCCTGCATGCTAAGGCATCTCAGTTGTGTCTGAATCTTTGTGACTCTATGGACTATTGCCAAGCAGGCTCCTCTGTCCATGAGATTCTCCAGGCCAGAATACTGGAGTGGGTTGCCATGCCCTCCTCCAATGGATCTTCCTGACTTAAGGATCAAACCCGTGTCTTACGTCTCTTGCATTGGCAGGCAGGTTCTTTATCCCTAGTGTCACCTACATTTCCTGGAACAGCCCTTAATCAATGAGTGATAGTATAGGAGAAGGAAAAGTCCAGTTCTCTTGCCTGAGGGCAATGTAACCAAGAGCTCAGGTGAGGCTGGACTGCGCCTGAAATGTTGCCCTAAATCAGGTTTGCTTCCCCGTCTTCTCCCATCTCATTTCCCCTAAGAAGCCCTTCCTCAGGAATCTGTTGCACATAACTCTTTTCAAAGTCTGTTTCCAGGGAATAAGACCTAAGTTACTATGCTGGTTTGCTATGACCAGTGCATTTTCTTGGCAAAACTCTATTAGTCTTTGGCCTGCTTCATTCCGCATTCCAAGGCCAAATTTGCCTGTTACTCCAGGTGTTTCTTGACTTCCTACTTTTGCATTCCAGTCCCCTATAATGAAAAGGACATCTTTTTTGGGTGTTAGTTCTAAAAGTTCTTGTAGGTCTTCATAAAACCGTTCAGCTTCTTCAGCATTACTGGTTGGGGCATAGATTTGGATAATTGTGATATTGAATGGTTTGCCTTGGAGACGAACAGAGATCATTCTGTCATTTTTGAGATTGCATCCAAGTACTGCATTTCGGACTCTTTTGTTGACCATGATGGCTACTCCATTTCTTCTGAGGGATTCCTGCCCGCAGTAGTAGATATAATAGTCATCTGAGTTAAATTCACCCATTCCAGTCCATTTTAGTTCGCTGATTCCTAGAATGTCAACGTTCACCCTTGCCCTCTCTTGTTTGACCACTTCCAATTTGCCTTGATTCATGGACCTGACATTCCAGGTTCCTGTGCAATACTGCTCTTTATGGCATCAGATCTTGCTTCTATCACCAGTCACATCCATAACTGGGTATTGTTTTTGCTTTGGCTCTATCCCTTCATTCTGTCTGGAGTTATTTCTCCACTGATCTCCAGTAGCATATTGGGTACCTACCAACCTGGGGAGTTTCTCTTTTGGTATCCTATCATTTTGCCTTTTCATACTGTTCATGGGGTTCTCAAGGCAAGAATACTGAAGTGGCTTGCCATTCCCTTCTTCAGTGGACCACACTTTGCCAACTAAGGTCTGTCTAGTCAAGGCTATGGTTTTCCCTATGGTCATGTATGGAGTGAGAGTTGGACTGTGAAGAAGACTGAGCGCCGAAGAACTGATGCTTTTGAACTGTGGTGTTGGAGAAGACTCTTGAGAGTCCCTTGGACTGCAAGGAGATCCAACCAGTCCATTCTGAAGGAGATCAGCCCTGGGATTTCTTTGGAAGGAATGATGCTAAAACTGAAGCTCCAGTACTTTGGCCACCTCATGCGAAGAGTTGACTCATTGGAAAAGACCCTGATGCTGGGAGGGATTGGGGGCAGGAGGAGAAGGGGATGACCAAGGATGAGATGGCTGGATGGCATCACGGACTCAACGGACGTGAGTCTGAGTGAACTCCGGGAGTTGGTGATGGACAGGGAGGCCTGGCGTGCTGCGATTCATGGGGTCACAAAGAGTCGGACACAACTGAGTGACTGAACTAAAATGAACTACTATGCTGGTTGGCTCCAATTACTTGGGCCATCAGTCTCCATAAGAAGGCTGGAACTGAAACTGTGCAACTTGGATTGGGACTTGAACTCATGGTCTTTTAGTTGAGATCACACACGTGGTCTCAGGACTCCATGAAACTCAGGTTCTTGATGTCTCATTGCAGAAAGAATTCAGTGAGAGACAAAGTGTTGGGTAAGAAGTGGATTTATTTAGAGAGGAACACCGTCCACAAACAGAGTGTGAGCCACCTCAGAAGGTGAAAGTGGAACTAGAGTACAGGTTTTTCAGTTTTTATAGGGGTGACTAATTGCATAGGCTAAGAAGTGGGAGGAGTAGTTCAGCTGTTTAGGGAAAGGGGTGGGGAGTTCCAAGAATCAGGCTATGACACACTTTTGACCTTTTATGGTCGGCCTTGGAACTGTCATGGTGCCTATGGGTGTGTCATTCAGCATACTGATGTGTTACAATTAGTGTATGCTGAGGCTCAAAGTCTAGTGGAAGTCTTGTCTTCCATCTTGGACCTAGTTGTTTCTAACCATTTATGTTATGACCTGTGGCTATGGCATTCTTTTAAAGTTTGTGCCCTGTCCCCTTACCTTCTATTCATAGCTAGATCCTTAGGAAGCTTTAGTTCATGCTCTGATAGCCTCATAACTGGTAAGGAGCCAGCTTCAGGTGGAAAAATCCCAGAAAGCATTCTGTTTGGCCAGAGTGGATCCTGTGTCCATTCCTGCAACCATTACAATGGACAGGAAAATGGGACTCTGCAGACTCCCCAAGAATTGCATTGTTAGAAAGTAGGAAAGCATTCCCTAAGTGGTAGGGACACTCTTCTGGTTAGACAGAGGAATAAATGGTAACTGCATTTGTGAGAATATAGGCTTGGCTGCAAGTGACAGAGATAGAAAATAATACCTGAATAAGATAGAAATGGGCTTTTCAAGTGCACTAGTGGTAAGGAATTCACCTGTCAGTGCAGAAGATGCAACAGACACAGTTTAGATCCCTGGGTCAGGAAGATCTCCTGGAGTATGAAATGACATTCCACACCAGTATCCTTGACTGAAAAATTCCATGGACAAAGAAGCCTGGAAGGCTAAATTTCATGGGGCTGCTAAAAGTTGGACATGACTGAGCAACTGAGCACAAACAGATAGAAATAGTTTTTTCTCTCACAAAAAGGTCAAGGTGATATACCATCTCAGCTTTATCCTGTAGCCAGAAGCTCTGGCATCTTCTTTCTTCTTGTTCTACCTTTCCTGCTCTGTGTTGCTCTTGACCACATGATTCAATACAGCTCCCCAGCCCTCTGCATTCCATCACTGTAGTAGAGAAAGGGGAAAAACAAGGGAGAGCATACTCCTTTTTTTTATGAGTGCAATCCAGCACTGAGACCTATGGCCACATCTAGGTTCAAGAGAAGCCATGCAGAGCTGACTTTATTCTTGGCAGCTATGTGCCGGACTAAAATTTGTTGTTCTGGAAAAAGGGAAGAAGAAATATTGGGAGACACCTGGTCTCCCAAGACTCTTTCCAAATATTTATATTTATGGGCATTTAGGGAATAGACGAAAAAGGACCAACTTAAAGTAATATTTCTCAGTCATATCCTATAAAATGCTTCTCTAAGGGATTCTAATAGGTGTGACAGTAAATCAGAGTTCCATAATCAAATACATTTGGGAAATTCTGAGCTAAATGCTAGGATTTTTTTTTCTTTAATCACATGACTTCCATCATGCCCTCATGGACACTATGACACTCCCAGGAGGACACAGATTGCAATGGCATGTACTGATATCTCCAGGAGGAGTGTTTTTAGGAAACTGGAAAATATTTTCTTCAAAAAGGGTGATCTTCTCCAACTCTCTCATTGGCATTTTTCCATTGTAACTCCTACATTCACAGAGATAACTGCCATACATATGGTCATTTTTCAGTTCATTTCTACCGAAACTCTCGTTGTATGCCCCAAGCTGGTTCAGTTTTGGAGAGGTAGAGAGACCTGTGTGCACACAGTCCCAAAGGTAGGGAGGAACAAGCAAGTATCTCAATGGGATGCTGACTAGGTTGATTTGACCGAAGTCAAGTACCTGTAGGGGCTCAGCTAGTGAAGAATCTACCTGCAATGCAGAAGACCTGGGTTCGATCCCTGGGTCAGGAAGATCCCCTGGAGAGAGGAATGGAAACCCACTCCAGCATTCTTGCCTGGAGAATCCCATGGACAGAGGAGCCTGGAGGGCTACAGTCCAGGGGGTCTTAAAGAGTTGGACATGACTGAGTGACTAACACTTTCACTTTCTTTCAAGCATCTGCAAAGTTGGTTAATGTCAGATGATGACAGACTAAGAAAATAATTTGACTACCCAGCAGGCACTGAGGAGTCCTTGAAGGTTGTTTTTATGAGGGAAGCAATACACTCAAATTTGTATTTTAGCAGGATTATTTCTTGGATGGCATTACCAATTCAATGAACATGAACTTGGGCAAACTCCAGGATACAGTGAGGGATGGGGAGGCCTGGCGTATTGCAGCCTATGGGTTTGCAAAGAGCTGGACGTGACTTTGTGACTGAACAACAAGTAGGTGTGACAAGCTGGGGATGAGAAGAGGACATACAAAGTCCATGAAAATCACTTTTGGAACCTCCAAGTTCATGTGGTACCAGGCGCAAACGTTTCTCTATTCCATCTCCCAGTTTTGGCAGATTAGGAAGGACTTTGAAGACAGGGCAGTGCAACTCAGCAGGCAGAGCCGCAGCCCTTTAGGAATGTCCTTAGACAATAAGCTTCTATTTTCTGGAATTGAGGTGGACCCCAGGTCTGCAGTTTGACCCATCTTGGTACTTGTTCTTCCACTGTTTCTTAGCCTCAGCTCCATTCAGAGCTTTGTCTCTGTGGATATCCCTAGATTATTAATATCCCTCGCCCTGATTCCTGGACCTTGGGAGAGGTTAAGTTGCCCTCAAGAGTATCCAAAGGTCCACGAGTTTAGGTTGTCCAAAGGCTATTCTGGTCATATAGATGGTCCCAATACAGACCACAGAGGGCCAAAGTCTGTTGACTTTGTGCAGCCCAAATATTTATTTGTCAAGCCCCCTAAAATGAGGGAATAAGAGCAGAAATGAGTCAATGCATTGCTGTGTTTATTTTTTGACCTGGTTTCCTACAGAAGAACTCAGAAAACCTCAATGTGGCCACCATCTGCCCATCCGCCATGCTGAAGTTGCTCCAGTGAGCTTAGAGGCCAAACTAAGTGAATTCTGGGTCTTGAGACACATCAAAGCAGACCACTCCTCCTACTTGGGTGAGCCAGAATTTTAAACTTCAGTGTTTAACTTCCTCTCTCCTCTTTCTTCTTTACTTTTTAATTGTAATTGAAAACAATGCAAAATTTTAAAAATTGTACTTAAAAATAATTATCCTCAGGGAATTTCCTGGTAGTCCAGTGGTTAGGAATCAGAACTTTCACTGACGATGACCTGGGTTCGATCCTGGTCAGGGAACTAAGATTCCACAAGCCTTGTGGTGTGGCAAAAGAAAAAAATTTCTTTTTTACCCTCAGCCCTCTCCCTTAACACGATCCCACATATTTCATATTTGGTTCCAGTTTTTGTAATTTGAAGATGTTTTTATGTGTAATTGTATTCATAGCACACATGCTATTGTGACCAATTTTTAAACTTGCTGTTTATTAATTCCTAGGTTGTTTGAAAATATAACCATAGTTTTTAAAGATAAGATAACCTAAAAAAATCAAAATTAGAAATACTCTTAGTATTACCAGCCCTCTTAACTTTCTATCCCACTCTTGTCTCAAGAATTTATTTTCTGGAGTCAGTTAATTTGGGGCTCAAATTCTGGGTCTGCCACTTAATACTTGTGTAAGGTTACAGAAATTACTTGACATCAGATATAAAGTTGACATAAAGTTATGAGAGCTCAGTTGGTAAAGAATCGCCTATAATGCAGGAGACTCCGGTTTGATTCCTGGGTCAGGAAGATCTGCTGGAGAAGGGATAGGCTACCCACTCCCATGTTCTTGGATTTCCCTTGTGGCTCAGCTGGTAAAGAATCTACCTAAAATGCAGGAGACCTGGGTTTGATCCGTGAGTTGGAAAGATCTCCCGGAGAAGGGAAAGCCTACCCACTTCAATATTCTGGCCTGGAGAATTCCATGGACTGTATATTCCATGGGGTCGCAAAGAGTCGGACACGACTCTATGACTTTCACTTTCACTATGGTTGTAGTGAAGAATAAATAAGAGAATGTACATGAACTATCTGGCACATTTTTGGTCATGGTAAGCTTTCAAGACATCTGAGTTCCTTTTCTTTGGTTTTACTATACACACATATTTCTGTAGAGTTGCAGTTATGAAATATTTGTTAGTTTTCCACTGAAATTGTATTGTAACTAATTTCTGTTACTGCAGTTTTCAGAATTACTATTTAGAAGTGGTGGAGTTAGGATTTGAAGCTAAGCCCTTCAAATCCTGCTGTCCTACTCTTGATTTATTTTTTTTCCATCAAATGATTTGGAAGCTATATATCTCATCTTTATTTTATGTGATTACCTTTGAAATTTAAAGACATCTGAACTTATATTTTTTAGTCAGATGTCATCAATGAAACAGAATCTATTGCTTTCATTTGGTAAGGTAATTTAAACACAATTTTTTTCTTTCCTTTCTCTTGCCTCTTAGTTTCTATCTAAATCATTTAAACTTTTATTATTCGTAGTGAAAAAAAATTTAATCCTTTTAATAACTATTTTTATAATGTTTTTAATAGTAACATAAACAAGAATTACTTAGACTTAGTTCAACGTTTTATTAGTTTCATTGTTCATCATTATTTATTTTGTACAACTCTTTTTTCAAAAAACTGTGGTAAAGTATACATAACATAAACTTTGCCATCTTAGCCATTTTGGGGCTTCCCTGGTGGCACTAGTGGTAAAGAACATGCCTACCAGTGTAGGTAGACATAAGAGACACAGGTTCAATCCCTGGGTCAAGAAGATCCCCTGGAGGAGGGCATGGCAACCCACTCTGGTACTCTTGCTTGGAGAATTCCATGGATGGAAAAGCCTGGCAGGCTGCAGCCCATTGGGTCGCAAAGAGCTGGACATGACTGAGTGACTTCACTTAGTAGCATTAAGTACATTCACATTCTTGCGCAACCATCAGCACCATCCATCTCAAGAATTCTTTTCTTTTTGCAAAAAAATTCTGCACCTTTAATGGGTGCACTAACTCCTCATTTTCCCTCTCGCCAGCACTGGCAACCACCTTTCTAATGTCTGTTTCTTTTAATCTGGCTACCCTGGGTACCTCATGTAAATGGAATCATACATTTGTCCTTTTGTGAATGGCTTATTTCACTTAGTATAATGTCTTCAAGGTTTATCAGTTGTAGCATGTGTCAGAATTTCCTTTCTTTTTAAGGCTGAATAATATCCACTGTATGTGTGTAACACATTTTGTTTATCCATGGGCTTCCTTGTAGCTCAGCTGGTAAAGAATCCATCTGCAATGTGGGAAACCTGGGCTTGATCCCTGGGTTGGGAAGATACCCTGGAGAAGGGAAAGGCTACCCACTCCAGTATTCTGACCTGGAGATTCCATGGACGCTATAGTCCATGAGCAAAGAGTTTGACACAACTGAGTGACTTACACTCACTCATTTATCCATATTTAGCTCTTTCTTAATTCATTTTTTTAAAAAGAAATTTATCTGCTGAATAGCAAACACACACATTACTTAAAATTATTTTAATTATTTAGAACTTTAATATTATTTAATACTATTTTAATAATTTCTGTATGTGCTGAAAATAGCACTTTGAGTTATTTTTTCAAGTAGGGCATTTGGTTCATCTAAAGTTGAATAGTTCATGCCTGGCAGAATTCTAAAGATGGATTCCCTCCACCCCAGATTCTCATCCCCTGGATATCCAACAAACACTAGCCTAAGTACTGCTGGAAGGTGATGTTGCAATTACTAATTGAAGTTCCCAATCCAGAGGAACTTTAAAATACAGAGGTTATCTGGGTAGTCCTGATCAACTTAGGCGAGCCTTTTAAAAAGCAGCAGAACGCAGAAGTAAAAAATGATTCACAGAATAAGAATGACTTTACATGTCATTCCCAGTTTGAAGACTGCAAGGATCACATGAAAAGGAATGTGACTGGCATAAAGGAACTGAGAGAGAAGTCCCCGGTCATCAGCCAGTGAAGAAAGAGCCCTCAGTTCTCTGAACTTCAAGGAACTGAATTCTGCCCACATCAGAAAGAGTTTGGAAGAACCACAGTAGAAACTCCAGAGAAGAATGTAGCCTACTCCCACCTCGATTTCAACCTTGTGAGACCCTGAGCAGAAAAACAAGCCAAACCTGCCCAGATACCTGAACTATAGAGACCTGTAAGATAACAAAGAGGTGTGTTTCAAGCTGGTAAGTTTATGGTTATTTTTACACAGAAACAGGCAACTAATACAATGCTTCACTGTCTTAGTTCTCCCACATGGTTAGTAATAACTTTTTCTTTTGGATTTATTTTTTACTTTGTTTATTTTTTGGCTGTGGTGGGTCTTCGTTGCTGCATGGGGGCTTTTCTCGAGTTGCCGCGTGTAGAGCTGCTCTCCGCTGTGGTGCTCCGGATTCTCTCGCTGCAGAGCACGGGCTCTAGGGCACTGGCTTAGTAATTGTGGTGCACAGGTTTAGCTGTTCCATGCTTATGGGCTCTTTCCAGACCAGGGATCACACCAGTGTCCCTTAGGAGAAGAATCATTTACAATAAGATGAATCCATTTTATTATGGACCTATTTGTGTATTATCATTAATAAAAGAATGTGCTGCAGGTTCTGAAAGTAATTGGCATGTTAAAAAGCCTTTCTGGATCAGAAGTACCCACAAAAAAAGCACTACTCTGTCCTGGAACAGCTTGGTTTAAAATAGGATATTTATCAAAGATGGTCATTTGTCGATAGTAACTATTTCACAGAAATAAAATAGTCAGTTATATTATTAACTATTTGGCACCGTGGACATAGCTTTAAAGATTTCCCTTTTCCTGATGATGGAAGCCCTCTACTTGCCTCGATACCCTAACTAGATGTGAGATAACTGAACGTGTCTGTTAGTCTGAAGCATTTCCTACAAAATGTTTTACACTTTTTCTGTATCTTTAGTTGTGTCTTTTCTTTTTTAAAAAAAAAAGTCTTTCTTTTGCACAAATGATACACAAGTTCATTTTAGGAAAACTGCAATGTGTTTGATGAGCAAAAGGGAAAAACTTCTACTTGCAATATTATCATTCATAGGGAAATAAACTCTCGTGTATAACACTTCTTTGCAGTTTTCTGTTTATATATCTCTCTCTACATGCATTTATTGGTATCTATATTCACCTCTATACATATTGCTATAATTATAAATCTATACATCCTTATAAGTATATTCATGTCCTAGTCTTTCTCCAGGTCCCCATCTCTACACCTGTTTCTTTATCTGTCCGGATAACTGTGTGTTCTTGACTTGCTCCTGCCCTGGATTAAGCCACACATAGTTTAGTGATCCATACTTTCTGAGCTGAGACATTCCCTAATGACAGGAGTTAAATATATTGCCACTCCAAGTTTTACCATCCAAATTATACAGGGCATCTGAGGATATGAACATCTGATTTTTTAGTACATCCTGACAACCACCCCTTTGTGGATCACAGCCTTGTCATGATCAAAGGGCTTTTATACTCAGTAAAGCTATAAGCCATTTGCCATGCAGGGCCACCCAAGACAGATGGATCATAGTGAAGAGTTCTGAGAAAATGTGGCCCACAAAATGGAGGGGGAAATGGCAAATCACTCTAGTATTCTTTACTTGGAACCCCAAGAACAGTGAAGAGGCAAAAAAGATGTGACACCAGAAATGAGCCGCCCAGATCAGAGGTGTCCATTATGCTCCTGGGGAAGAGTGGAGGGCAATTACTAATAGCTCCAGAAAGAATGAAGTGACTGGGCTGAAGGAGAAATGATGCTCAGTCGTGGACGTGTTTGGTGGTGAAAGTAAAGTCTGAAACCGTAAAGAACAATATTCTAGAATGTTAGGTCCATGAATCAAGGTAAATTGGTCAAGCCGGAGATGACAAGAGTGAACATTGACATCTTAGGAATCAGTGAACTAAAATGGATGGGAATGGGAGAATTTAATTCAGATGTCCATTATATCTACCATTGTGGGCAAGAATCCCTTAGAAGAAATGAAGCAGTCTTCATAGTCAACAAAAGAGTCCAAAATGCAATATTTGAGTGCAATCTCAAAAATGACAGAATGGCCTTGGTTAGTTTCCAAAGCAAACTGTTCAATATCACAGTAATCCAAGTCTATGCCACAACCACTAGTGCCGAAGAAGCTGAAGTTGACCTACTACATGACCTACCTCTCTCATGATCTACTTCACTGAAGACCTACAAGACCTTCTAGGACTAACATCCAAGAAAAAAGATGTCTTTTTCATAGAAGATTGGAATGCAAAAGTAGGAAGATACCTGGAGTAACAGGCAAGTTTGACCTTGGAGTACAGAATGAAACAGGGCAAAGATTAACAGAGTTTTGTCAAGAGAACACACTGGTCATAGCACACACCCTTTTCCAATAACACAAGAGATGACTCTATGCATGGACATCACCAATGGTCAATATCGAAATCAGATTGATTATATTCTTTGCAGCCAAAGATGGAGAAGTTCTATACAGGCAGCAAAAACAAGACTTGACCTGACTGTGGCTCAGATCATGAGCTCCTTACTGCCAAATTTAGACTTAAATTGAAGAGAAAACTACTAGGCCATTCAGGTACAACATAAATCAAATCCCTTATGATTATATAGTGGAGGTGATGAGTCTATTACTCAGGGAATTAGATCTGGTAGACAGAGTTCCTGAAGAACTATGGACAGAGTTTCATAACATTGTACAGGAAGTGGTGACCAAAATCATCCCCAAGAAAAAGAAATGCAAGGCAAATTGGTTGTCTGAGGAGGCTTTACAAATAGCTGGGGAAAGAAGAGAAGTGAAAGGAAAAGGAGAGAGGGAAAGATATACCCATTTGAATGCAGAGTTCCAGAGAATAGCAAGGAGAAACAACAAGGCTTTCTTAAATGAACAGTGGAAAGAAATAAAGGAAAACAATAGAATGGGAAAGATTAGAGATTTCTTCAAGAAAACTGGAGATATCAAGGGAACATTTCATGCAAGCATGGGCACGATAAAGGACAGAAACAGTAAGGATCTTACAGAAGCAGAAGATATTAAGAGGTGGCAAGAATATATAGAAGAACTAAACAAAAAAGGCTTTGATGACTGGGATAAGCAAGATGGTGTGGTCAATCACATAGAGCCAGACATCCTAGAGTGTGAAGTCAAGTGGGCCTTAGGAAGTATTACTACAAACAAAGCTAGTGGAGGTGATGGAATTCCAGTTGAGCTATTGCAAATCCTAAGATGATGCTGTTAAAGTGCCACACTCAATATGTAAGCAAATTTGGAAAACTCAGCAGTGGCCACAAGACTGGAAAAGTTCATTGTTCATTTCAATCCCAAAGATGGCCAATGCCAAAGAATGTTCCAAGTACCATATAATTACACTCATTTCACATGCTAGTAAGGTTATACTCAAAATCCTTCAAGCTAGGTTTCATCAATACATGAACTGAGAGCTTCTAGAAGTACAAACTGAGTTTAGAAAAGGCAGAGGAACCAGAGATCAAATTACCAACATCCATTGGATCATAGAGAAGCAAAGGAATTCCAGAAAAACATCTACTTATACTTCATTGACTATGCTAAAGCCTCTGATTGTGTGGATCCCTGGGTTGGGAAGATCCCCTGGAGAAAGGAATGGCCAGTATTCCAGCCTGGAGGATCCCATGGACAGAGGAGCCTGGTGGGATACAGTCCAATTTATTGGAAAAGATTCTGATAATGGGAAAGGAGGAAAAAGGAGAAAGGGGTGGCAATGAATGAGATGGTTAAATAGCCTCACCAACTCAAAGGACATGCATCTGAGCAAACTCTGGGAGCTCATGAAGGAGAGGGGAGCCTGGTGTGCTACAGTACATGGGGTCTCAGATTCAGGTACGACTTAGGGACTGAACAACAACTGAAAACCACTCCATTGCCATTCACCTGGAAACAGGACTTTGTCAGCTCCTAACCAATAAGAAGGAACAAAAACAAACAAACAAACAAAAATTCCATATGTCTTCTGAGAAGTGTATTTCTTTTCCTCTGCCATACTTGGTCCCAAGAACAATAACAACAAACAAAGCTTGCCAGATTATTTGCCCAAGAGGGACAAAATCCTATGCAAATAATTTTTAAGTCTTCTCCCACTCAATAATTACTGCTTTTCACTTCCACTTGGATGAGTATAACCAGTGTGGTGGAAGAGTGCCACCTGTCCCCTGCCACAGCCCTTACTGCACCTGGAAAAGGGGTATGGCAGAGCAGGTGTTTGGCTGTGCTTTCTCACCAGTGAGATTCCTGGTAATCAGGACAACTTCTTCAGGGTTCTCCTCTTTAGATTTCCTTCTTTCCATGTATCACTTCCCCACTTCTTCCTGCAATCACTTCCAAACTACTCATACCTAGATCCTACCTTTGTTGGGATTCACATTAAGACTGGTTGGAGGTCAATCAGTGCACCTAGAAGTTTCAAACAAGGGCTTAGATGCATGAGAGTTGGCAGCTGGGGGCCCTAGAGGCATGGCCAAGACATGGAAACAAGGTCAGTCAGGAAATGAAGACACTTCTGTCCGGAGGGGTGATGAAACCCAGCCCAAGTCAGCGATGTTCTGTCTAATCCCAGAAACATTCACAGTAATTTAATGAAGCACAGGAGGGTGTAACTCTGGAAGGAGGTTCTTTGGGTATGGTGGAGGTTTTGACATTGCTTCCCAGTCTGGCTTTTCCTGGGATGCTCCAGAACTCTAGGAGGACAAGACACCACTTCACATGCTCCATCAGGGAAAGCAGCATCTTGCAAAGAAGAATGA
Source organism: Aepyceros melampus (assembly GCA_006408695.1). Taxonomy (NCBI): domain Eukaryota; kingdom Metazoa; phylum Chordata; class Mammalia; order Artiodactyla; family Bovidae; genus Aepyceros; species Aepyceros melampus. The sequence goes on along the minus strand of SJXQ01003616.1, from coordinate 85,556 downwards.
TTCCATCCTGCCAGGCCAACAGAGTGGTCCAAGGTCAGTCCAAGCCCAGTCCATAAGAAGGCTTGCCGGGTTGCCAATGAGGTGCCACCTACCTGGTTTACTGGCCTGACCATGAGTTACCAAAGCTAAGTGAACTCTTCCAGTCTAAACCAGTGTGGGTACATGGGCAGAATAGAGCAGGGGCTGAGGGCATAGGCCTGAACAGAATGCCAGAGCTGGGAAATTTTGTGGATGCCTTCTACTATGCCATAGCTTCTTACTCAGTTTGGCTCCTGCTTCTCTGGTCCTCGGGGATGGGGTTTCCAATGCAGCCCAGCCCACCTCATGGTACTGCCATCTCCAGTGCAACTTCAAGCTGACCCTCAATTGTGGTATCCAGAACAGGGGCACCACCTGCACCCCAACAACCAGGGAGTCAGAGCCTGTGGGGTCCAGTGTGTGGTCTGCACTCTGTGTCCTTCATGCTGGAGCCCTGCCCCAGAGTTCAGTCATTAGATATGCCCTGGTTTTAACCCAATTATTTCAGAAGTATCCCCACCTGAGCCCAGGGGACCTGAGCAGTTAGAGGTCTCTACTCCAGCAGCCAAGCCTCCTCTAGGGCAGGCAAACAGGCCATACCAACTGCCCCTCTTCCCTGCCTGCTAGTCTCTAGGAGATCATCAGAGCACCTTTGCTGTCCATAAGAATAAGAGCCTGTTGGTAATAACAAGAGACTGCTAAGGGAGGTAGATCAGGGAAATCAAAGAAACAGAATTCTGTTTCAGTCCCTCCAAAAGCACCAGCCAATCTTGTCAGGAGCAGTGTCTGATCCATCTCTCAGACCATCTCTCAGGCCACATGTCTGGTTTACCTCTCGGGAACAGCTGAGCCTGAAATGTTCCCTTCCTTAGCAACAAAGGTCACAGCATTCATGAATCATTTCAATTTGTTAAGAAGTTATTCCTTATAATGAAACCAAACCTGCTTTCCTATATTTTCCATCATTTCATATGTTTATTGTATATTTTTATTTCATTCACAAAATATTATAACTTTTGTTTAAATTTTTTAATTTATTTCTATAAAGTTGTGCCAATTTTAAAAATCTATTCATATATCTATAGTTTATTCTCTCTCATCCATCATGAGGGATCTTTGTTCCCTGACCAGGAATCGAACCCACTAGACTACTGGGAAGTCCCAATAATTTTTTCTTATTAACATTATCAAATGTTATTTTTGTTTTCTCCTTTTTCCTTTGATATTAATAATACTTTTCAAACTTGTCTATTTTATTGCTTTTCCTTCAGTTAATTTTTAGTTTTCTTTAGGGATTTTATTTGTTTTCATTTTATTCATTTATGCTTTTACCTTTAGTGATTTCTGCTTCTTCTTCCTTTGGATTTATTTTGCTGTTCACTTTCTAACTTCTTAGGCTGAAAACTTAATTTGTCTAATGCCAGTCTTTCTTGTTTTGTCCTCAAAGCATCTGTGGGTATACATTTTCCTGACTACTGCTTTGACTACATGCCAAGATGCTGACATGTAGGTTTATAATTATTATTTATTTCTGAATAGTTTATAAAAAAATTCCTTTTGCAAGCAAGAATCATTTAGAAAGCTTTTCCAAAAATTTTGGAAATAAATTTTTCTTATTTTGTAATTTTGTTGCATGGTGGCCAGAGAATACGGCCCATGTGAATTTTCACTTTTCTATAGCTCTCATCCACCTCAAATTTGTTCTTTGATCCCCCTCAAAGAAACCTTAACTTCTTTTTCACAGATGCTCCAGTGAACATGTGCCAGCAGTTCATGTGGAGGGAGAGGTGTGGTTCTCCCCTGGAAACTTCTTCATGGTAAGCTCTTCAACTGCCCACTTTTCTGCTTTCTACCCCACCACTATCATGTGTTGACCCAGGAAAGGAAAATCTGCTCTTAGACATTCACAGTAGGACCTGTGTGGTTTGCCTCTACTGTCCTGGAGTGCATCTCTGGAGATGTTTCAATCCCTCCTCAATAAACCTAGGAAATCAGGATGGCATTCATTAGTTTTCAGGAAACTGGTGCCTCCTCTCTTTGCCCTGAAAACTATAATTCTCTTAAAGTGAGTGTAGTCGCTCAGTTGTGTCCAACTCTTTGCGACCCCGTGGACTATAGCCCATCAGGTTCCTCCGTCCATGGGATTCTCCGGGCAAGAATACTAGAGTGGGTTGCCATTTCCTTCTCCTAATGTGTTCCAAAAGCAGCTTTCTCTTTTTCATGGCCCAGACCATAAACTAAAACACCACGCCAGTGTTTCCCACATTGTGTTCCATAATATCAGTCCTGTAGATATTAATAGGTGATGTACAGAAAGGGTTCTGTTTGGGCACTATTGAATTAAACAAAGAGGAAATGACCACTTCAGAGCCTCTGTATTTTTTAGTGCATTAATTGACATAATAAAAGGAGAGGAGAGCATGGGTGTGTGTCCCAAACTAATCTGGAATGCAGCCTTTCTATGGGACAACAAGGGTAATGTTTCACAGCAGACACTGTATGCCACTGCTATTTTCTTTTTTATTGCTGTTTAACGTTTTTTTTTTATTTAAGTGCAGTTAATTTACAATGTGTTAGTTTTAAATGTACAGCAAAATGACTCAACTATGCATACATATGTTTATGAAGTGAAGTGAAGTCGCTCAGTCATGTCCCACTCTTTGTGACCCCATAGACTGCAGCCTGCCAGGCTCCTCTGTCCATGGGATTTTCCAGGCAATAGTACTCCTGGAGTGGATTGCCATTTCCTTCTCCAGGGGATCTTCCCAACCCAGGGCTCAAACCTGGGTCTCCTGTATTGTAGACAGATTTTTTTTTTTATTTAAGTGCAGTTAATTTACAATGTGTTAGTTTTAAATGTACAGCAAAATGACTCAACTATGCATACATATGTTTATGAAGTGAAGTGAAGTCGCTCAGTCATGTCCCACTCTTTGTGACCCCATAGACTGCAGCCTGCCAGGCTCCTCTGTCCATGGGATTTTCCAGGCAATAGTACTCCTGGAGTGGATTGCCATTTCCTTCTCCAGGGGATCTTCCCAACCCAGGGCTCAAACCTGGGTCTCCTGTATTGTAGACAGACACTTTACCATCTGAGTCACCAGGGAAGTCCACACATATGTTTATATGCCACTATTTTCAAATATGCTCCTACAAAGTCTTTAGTCTTGGTCAAATTTTATTTAGCCCAAATGGTTAGAGCCAGTCCTTCACTCCACACTTTGAATGTGCTTGTATCTTGATTCTGAAATCCAGTGTTTTTGCTACCCTTCTCAAACTCTTACTGTGGGTATATCAAATCAGCTTGCCATCTATGTTCTCGTGCAGTGCACAGATAAGCACTTGGGAAGGACAGGACCAAGGACAGAGCCTCACAGTGTGTTTCTGGAACAAGAAGGACACACACATTTCATTGATATGTTATGCCCAAGTAGCGAAATCTCCCAAGGACCACCAGGGAGCCAATATTCGATGCAAAAGCAAGAAAAATTTTATTACCAAGCTCGAGCTGGGGCTCCCACCGTTAGCGACACAGTGACTATAGGGAGGAGCCCCAGGTTTTGGATTACATAGCTTATACAGGAAGTTCAGTTCAGTTCAGTTCAGTAGCTCAGTCGTGTCCGACTCTTTGTGACCCCATGAATCACAGCACGCCAGGCCTCCCTGTCCATCACCAACTCCCGGAGTTCACTCAGACTCATGTCCATTGAGTCTGTGATGCCATCCAGCCATCTCATCCTCGGTCGTCCCCTTCTCCTCCTGCCCCCAATCCCTCCCAGCATCAGGGTCTTTTCCAATGAGTCAACTCTTCGCATGAGGTGGCCAAAGTACTGGAGCTTCAGTTTTAGCATCATTCCTTCCAAAGAAATCCCAGGGTTGATCTCCTTCAGAATGGACTGGTTGGATCTCCTTGCAGTCCAAGGGACTCTCAAGAGTCTTCTCCAACACCACAGTTCAAAAGCATCAATTCTTCGGCGCTCAGCCTTCTTCACAGTCCAACTCTCACATCCATACATGACCACAGGAAAAACCATAGCCTTGACTAGACGGACCTTAGTTGGCAAAGTAATGTCTCTGCTTTTGAATGTGCTATCTAGGTTGGTCATAACTTTTCTTCCAAGGAGCAAGCGTCTTTTAATTTCATGGCTGCAGTCACCATCTGCAGTGATTTTGGAGCCCAAAAAAACAAAGTCTGACACTGTTTCTACTGTTTCCCCATCTATTTCCCATGAAGTGATGGGGCCAGATGCCATGATCTTCATTTTCTGAATGTTGAGCTTTAAGCCAACTTTTTCACTCTCCTCTTTCACTTTCAACAAGAGACTTTTTAGTTCCTCTTCACTTTCTGCCATAAGGGTGGTGTCATCTGCATATCTGAGGTGATTGATATTTCTCCCAGCAATCTTGATTCCAGCTTGTGTTTCTTCCAGTCCAGTGTTTCTCATGATGTACTCTGCATATAAAGTTAAATAAGCAGGGTGACAATATACAGCCTTGATGTACTCCTTTTCCTATTTGGAACCAGTCTGTTGTTCCATGTCCAGTTCTAACTGTTGCTTCCTGACCTGCATACAGATTTCTCAAGAGGCAGGTCAAATGGTCTGGTATTCCCATCTCTTTCAGAATTTTCCACAGTTTATTGTGATCCACAGAGTCAAAGGCTTTGACATAGTCAATAAAGCAGAAATAGATGTTTTTCTGGAACTCTCTTGCTTTTTCCATGATCCAGCGGATGCTGGCAATTTGATCTCTGGTTCCTCTGCCTTTTCTAAAACCAGCTTGAACATCAGGGAGTTCACAGTTCACGTGTTGCTGAAGCCTGGCTTGGAGAATTTTGAGTGTTACTTTACTAGCATGTGAGATGAGTGCAATTGTTCGGTAGTTGGAGCATTCTTTGGCGTTGCTTTTCTTTGGAATTGGAATGAAAACTGACCTTTTCCAGTCCTGTGGCCACTGCTGAGTTTTCCAGATTTGCTGGCAAATTGAGTGCAGCACTTTCACAGCATCGCCTTTCAGGATTTGAAACAGCTCAACTGGAATTCCATCACCTCCACTAGCTGTGTTCGTATTGATGCTTTCTAAGGCCCAGCATCTATTGAATTGAAGTTGACTATTGATGAGAAGTAAAAGGCATTGTTTAAAAAATTTTTTTTTTCCTTTTGAGGAAACAGCCTTGACATTAGAATTCTGCAAATGAAGTAAACCATCTAGTCAATCCTTTTCCATTTACTTACATGAGAGAGAGTTGGCTGCCAAGCTAAAAGGCACTAATGTATTCTCCTCACTCCAAATACATCAAAGAAAGAATGAAAAGATATTGCAAGGAAAGTTGTCAAAGCTTTTTCCTTTTTTTTTTTTCCCTTAAGCTGTCTATTTAATGGAAATGGCTACTATGCAGTCCGCAGATTAGCCTTAATGAAAAAAAAAAAAAAATGGAAATCCACTTGATGCTTTGTAAAGAGTAACTTTGTGACTTCCAAGCACTTTTCATCCAGATGCCTGGTAAAGGTGATAGTCTAGATTACTGCTTTCAAGGCAGGAAGTCCATCCTTGAATATACTGCTGCTGCTGCTGCTGCTAAGTTGCTTCAGTTGTGTCCAACTCTGTGCGATCCCAGAGATGGCAGCTCACCAGGCACCCCATCCCTGGGACTCTCCAGGCAGGAACACTGGAGTGGGTTGCCATTTCCTTCTCTAATGCATGAAAGTGAAAAGTGAAAGTGAAGTCGCTCAGTCGTGTCCAACTCTGTGCGACCCCATGGACTGCAGCCCACCAGGCTCCTCCGTCCATGGGATTTGCCAGGCAAGAGCACTGGAGTGGGGTGCCATTGCCTTCTCCCCTTGCATATGAAGCTGCCTTAATGCCAGGTAATGTAACTGCTGCTGAGGCTCAGGTGAAAAGAATGTCTTAACCTCAGCAGCCAACGTTGATCACTGTTACTACTCATGCTTGCATCTTTTTATAATGTGTCCCACCTTTAAACTTGTCTCTCCAGATTTTTGAGAAAACCCTTCATCCCACTGGGAATGCTGTCTGCACAGACAGGTTTTTCTCCATGAAGATCTCCTTCCACTATTTTCCAAGGAATGACATTGACTCCCTGCCTGAGAGACACCTTCGCACATTGTCCAACAGCTGACAGACATCTGCTGTCCTCCTGGAAACTGCTGAAAGCCTGACATGGTCCCGCTGATGGCGGTGAGCAAAATGGGAGGTTCCTGCTGGCTGAAGTGTGCCTTGGGCCCACTTTGTCTACCTTGTGACAGACCCTACCCAAGGAGACTCTGATAAGTCATTTCAACTCGGTGTTAGCAGGGGAGGGTGTGCCTAGAAACTTCTCCTATCCCTCAAGGCCTGATGGGTTTCTAAACCCTCTCAGAAAGAGGATCCAAGGGAAAGATTTGTGTTAGTTATTTTATTACTGCCATAACAAATCACCGCAAGTTCAGAGACGTAAACCAATGCAAATGTATTATCTCCCAGTCGCATGAATTTGGCTGGGGTCTCTGCTCTGGGTTTCATAGGCCAAAAATCAAGGCTGGGGTCTTATCAGGAGGCTCTGAGAATCAACTTTTAACTCATTTAAGAGCGGGTAAGGGACAGGTTTGGGCTGGACATGCCAGCTAACGCCTAAGGAGCAGAGCCGCCGGTTGGACCCACTGCAGAGGCTAGACTACCCCAGGCCAGGGGGGTTCGAAGAGGACTGGGAAAAGATACCTGACCTTATCTAATATTCATTTGCAAAATATCCAAAAACTAAGCCATCAAGGAAAGTAGGCTGGTAGCACAAGAGAAGGTCCTTACTAACTAAGCAATCTTTTCTTTCACCAAGTTCCCACCTGAACCCTTCCCATTCTCCCCTGTTGTGATCCAGCTTTGGTTCTTTCCCTCATCTTCCACCTCTGTCCTATCTCTGGGACAACTTGTGGTTTGAGAGTGAAAAAGTTGGCTTAAAGCTCAACATTCAGAAAATGAAGATCATAGCATCTGGTCCCATCACTTGATGGGAAATAGATGGGGAAACAGCAGAAATAGTGTCAGATTTTATTTTTGGGGGCTCCAAAGTCACTGCAGATGGTGGCTGCAGCCATGAAATTAAAAGACACTTACTCCTTGGAAGAAAAGTTATGACCAACCAAGATAGCATATTCAAAAGCAGAGACATTACTTTGCCGACTAAGGTCGTCTAGTCAAGGCTATGGTTTTTCCTGTGGTCATGTATGGATGTGAGAGTTGGACTGCAAAGAAGGCTGAGCGCCGAAGAATTGATGCTTTTGAACTGTGGTGTTGGAGAAGACTCTTGAGAGTCCCTTGGAGTGCAAGGAGATCCATAAAAGACACTTACTCCTTGGAAGAAAAGTTATGACCAACCAAGATAGCATATTCAAAAGCAGAGACATTACTTTGCCGACTAAGGTCCGTCTAGTCAAGGCTATGGTTTTTCCTGTGGTCATGTATGGATGTGAGAGTTGGACTGCAAAGAAGGCTGAGCGCCGAAGAATTGATGCTTTTGAACTGTGGTGTTGGAGAAGACTCTTGAGAGTCCCTTGGAGTGCAAGGAGATCCAACCAGTCCATTCTGAAGGAGATCAACCCTGGGATTTCTTTGGAAGGAATGATGCTAAAACTGAAACTCCAGTACTTTGGCCACCTTATGTGAAGAGTTGACTCACTGGAAAAGACCCTGATGCTGGGAGGGATTGGGGGCAGGAGGAGAAGGGGACGACCAAGGATGAGATGGCTGGATGGCATCACGGACTCAATAGAGGTGAGTCTGAGTGAACTCTGGGAGTTGGTGATGGACAGGGAGGGCTGGCGTGCTGCGATTCATGGGGTTGCAAAGAGTCGGACACGACTGCACGACTGAACTGAACTGAACTGAACTCACTTCACCTCCAGCTCAGAGAGCCTGTCTATGTCATCCCATGCTGACCGTCCCAGGTGGAATGCCCTCTACCTTTTATCACCTCCATCTAAGCTCAGACTCATGTAACTGGCCCCCAACACTAAATCAGCTCCCTGGCACTATAATAAGAGTCAAGTGAGGCAGTTGAGTATGCTGTTAAAAATTCTCACTTCTTAGAGATAGACTCAACATTTAAAACCACTCAGATATGAAATCTGAATCTAGTAACAGCTACCTGTGTCCTTGGACAGATTACTAACACCTCTCCCTCTCAATTTGTTATCTGTAAAGTGGGAATGACAAGAGTCCTACCGCATTGTTCTGTGACGTCAATTAAATTGTGAATATAAGGACATGGAAGCAATCTAAGTGTCCATCAACAGAGGAATGGATAAAGAAGATATGGCACATATATGCAGTGGAATATTACTCAGGCATAAAAGAAATGAAGGTGTGTCATTTGCAGAGACGTAGATGGACTACAGACAATCAAAAGGCTGAAGCAAGTCAGAAAAAGAAAACCAAATATATATCAGTGCATTGATGTGGAATCCAGAAAAATTGTACAGATAAACTTGTTTGCAAGGCAGAAATAGAGACATAATGTAGAGAACAAACATACAGACACCAAGGGGGAGTGAGGGGATGGAATGGCTGGGGAGACTGGGATTAACATACATACACTACTGTGTATAAAACAGATAACCAGTGAGCACCTGCTGTAGAGCACAGGGAATGCTACTCAAGGCTCTGTGGTGACCTAAATGGGAAGGAAATCCAAAAAAGAGGGGATACATATGCTGATTCATTTTGCTATACAGCAGAAACTAGCACAACATTGTAAAGCGACTGTACTCCAAAAACAATTTTTAATATCCAATACACATCAGCCATTTTATTAGTTGTTACTTACAATCACACATAGGGACTCCCATAGTGCCTTTGAACATTACTATAAGCCTGCAAAGAAGTCTCCCTTACTTTACCAACCAGGGACGAGGAAGAACACCCAAAAGACTCAGAAACATCATTCCAGTTGCCTGTAAGAGAGGTCCTGCGGTTAGTCTGTAGCACATAGAGTGAAACCTTTGAGTGTGATGGTGTTAGTATCCCAAGGGGCAGGTGGTCACGTCTTGGGTCACGCAATTGAAATTATTGTTTTAAAAGTACATGTTTATGCCTTATTCTGAAGTCATATGTAGCAGTGAGTTGAGAGAGAGAGATTTAGTAGGGGCCAGATCAGGCAAGATCTTGCAGGCCATATGTGAAGAGCTGATCTCCACGCTAAGAGTGAGAGGACACCAGAGGAACTTTTAAACCAGAGAGTGACATGACATGACATTTACATTTTCATCACTTTAGCGGTCATGTGAAAAATAGATTGGAGAAGGCAAGAATGCCTGGTCTCTTGGACTAAGGCAGTGGCAATAGAGATGAAGACGTGGGTGGATTCTAGAGATAAATAGGAGATGAAATCAGCAAGACTTGGTTATAATTTGAGTATGAGAACATGAGAGGGAAGGAGTCATCAAGGATGACTTCTACCTATTTAGACTGAGTAACTAACTAGAAAGGTTACAGTGTCGTATGGTGTAGGAGGACAAGCTTTGCTTAGTTTCATTATTGTGGGAGATGGATTATAAGTTAGGTTTTGAGTGTTTTGCATTTTAGATGTCTCAGGACACACCCAGGTGAAGATGGAATGCAAGAAGTTAGTCATAAGCAGCCTGGAACAATAGGCATTGGTGGGAGGAGTATACTATTTCTGACGGTAAAATGTCTACATTCTCCATTGTCCTCCTATTCTATACAATAGCCAAATTCTTCTCATCAAGAGGTAGAATGCATTTCTCTATCCGCTGAATCAGGCTTAGCTACTTTAGATGATGGAGCAGCTGTATAACTGTGCCTCAAGCAGGGGTTTGAGAAGGCTTACGTTAGGACTCATCCCCTTTGACTGTATGTGCCACTCTGATATCCTCATGGGATGAGTCCTAGGTGGCCTGCTGGAGGGAAAGAACCCATGTGAAGGGGAACAAAGCCAGCCACCACGTATGACTATGAAGTTGCCCTGCAATCTGAAGTCATTCACCTTGGTCCAGAGGAAAAAAAGCTCAGCTGACCCAGAGAGTGGTGAGATGAATAAAATGGTTGTTATTTAAGCTGCTAAGTTCAGAGATGATTTGCTTGGCAGGAAGAGCTAACTAAGGCACAGGGTATTCGTTACCATTGTTTTAAGCCAGGCACTTTTTCCAGACTCCATTACAGCTAGACATGGTCTTCTGAGCACATTCTGGCCAAGGAAATGGAAAAAAGCATGGCAGGTTCAGGGACAGACATTCTCTTAAAAGTTAGTTGGTATGATCACTTGGTTTATCTTCTCTCCTCCCTCACCTCCATTATCTGCCACCTGACCTGCAGCTGTGATGACAGAAGCACAAACCATCATCCTGGACCATGGAACAAGGCAGGTAGCATCCTAAATGGGAAGAAAGCCAGGTCCCTGAAGACTTCATGGGGAAGAGCCAGACACTAGCTTTCCACTGTGTACCTCACATACTTTCATAACTTCCATTTTTCTTTAAGCCACTGTTATTTTGAACCTATTTTACTTACAGATGGACCTTAAGCCTAAGTTTTAGAGCCTTATCAAAGCACTACACATACGAAGCGGGGGAGGAAAGAGCAACTCACTCCAGTATCCTTGCCTGGAGTATCCCATGGACAGAGGAGCCTAGCGGGCTGCAGTCCATAGAGTCACAAAGAGTCGGATGTTACTGAGCGTATACACAGACGCAGACACAGACACAGACATACCACGACTGTACTTTAGTCATTGATCTTTGCGTGAACCCTAGTTTTCTAAACCACTTGCTTTTGTTTTTTGTTGCAAGTTGCAGCAATAAGCCACTTAGCTGTGTGCCTGGTGGATTTCCCTGCCTTCCAAACTCACAGCAGCTGTCTGACTTATCTGGAAAGGTCCATAGTTGGTCCATTTAACACCTATGTTAATAACAAATAGCTCTGAATTGTGTACCAAAATTCAGAATGCAAAAGAATTTGCATTCCTTTATTCTTTAAATCAAGTGCAATGTAATTCACACTTCCACATCCAACGTTAATGAGAAATCCTCCCCTTCCTCTTCTGAGATAAGACAAGTGTCCTAGGAGCCTAAGGAAAGTCCCAGAAGAACACACAGATGTTTATGTGTCACTGCCTTGACACTCCTTGTTGTTTTGGGAGCTGCATTCATTTATTCATTCAGTTCAAGTCAATCATTCATTAATTAAAAAAAAAAAAAAAAGATACTTGTCAAGTACTTAACCAAGGTGTCAGGCATTGTAACAGAGGCTGAAATGAATGGGGAATATGATGAGCATTCCTGGCTAGCCACCATCAGTCCACTCCTGTGGCTGAGCAGAGAGGTCAAGGCAGGTAGTTAACCCCTAGCCCTATGTCCAGTCCCCTGCCTACCAAAGTATGCTTCCACCTCTGGGTACTACAGTCTCCACTGCTCTCAGAATGCACACATTTTCTGTTTGCCTTCAGGGAACCCAAATACTATCATAGAATACTCCCCACACCCCCCTCCACTTACGTCTGATAAGGCCAAGCATCCATGCCTCTACCTCTCAGAAACTCAGACCCTCAATGTATCCAGACCAGAACATCCAGACTAGTTGACTTTTACATACCAAACAGGACCTATAGGTATCTGCTTTAGCACACTTTTTTTTTTTTTCCAGAAAGGAACTTAACATCCTAAAATTTGTGGTTTTCACATCAAAATCCACATTTGCTCACAGAAACTGAAAGACCTGGTAAACCAGTCCACATGGGAATGCCCTTGTAGAATGAGTGTTCCCACCCTGGTCCTCCAAGTCACTGTTGCTCCCTTTTGCATTGTGGCGGCCTTGCACCTCTCACAGAGGTGTGTGTGCTCATGAGCTCCGGCTATACTTGCCATGACAGATGCTGCTATACATGTTCACCAAACCATTTTCCTTTCCTTTCTGGACACAAAACTAAGCCACATATTCTCAGGCTCCCTTGCAGTTTCAAAGGGAGGGACACGTGACTAAACTGGGGACAATGGACTGAGGTGGAAGTGATGGCCTCTCTGAGTAGGCTTGACCCCTAAAAGCCTCCTGACAATGTGTCCTCGCTCTCTGTCACTCACTGGCTTGATGAAAGAACTCCAGGTGTGCAGAGTGGGGAGGAGGCTCCAGCCAAAACAGACTGGGACTGACTGAACAGAATAGAACTCCCTGATGACTGCACTGGATTGTAAGGTGAGCAAAAAAATAACCTCATCTTGTTTTAAGACACTAAGACTTTGAGGTGGCATGTTACAGCATTTTAGCCTATTTGGCAAAAGTGCACACTTTGCTTTTTGTTGAAGAAACTGAAAAGTTACATGGCATTAGTGAATGGAATATGGATCAGTTCAGTCAGTTCAGTCGCGCAGTCGTGTCTGACTCTTTGCGACCCCATGAATCGCAGTACGCCAGGCCTCCCTGTCCATCACCAACTCCCGGAGTTCACTCAGACTCACGTCCATTGAGTCTGTGATGCCATCCAGCCATCTCATCCTCGGTCGTCCCTTTCTCCTCCTGCCCCCAATCCCTCCCAGCATCAGGGTCTTTTCCAATGAGTCCACTCTTCGCATAAGGTGCCCAAAGTACTGGAGCTTCAGTTTTAGCATCATTCCTTCCAAAGAAATCCCAGGGTTGATCTCCTTCAGAATGGACTGGTTGGATCTCCTTGCAGTCCAAGGGACTCTCAAGAGTCTTCTCCAACACCACAGTTCAAAAGCATCAATTCTTCTGCGCTCAGCCTTCTTCACAGTCCAACTCTCACATCCATACATGACCACAGGAAAAACCATAGCCTTGACTAGACGGACCTTAGTCGGCAAAGTAATGTCTCTGCTTTTGAATATACTATCTAGGTTGGTCATAACTTTTCTTCCAAGGAGTAAGCGCCTTTTAATTTCATGGCTGCAGTCACCATCTGCAGTGATTTTGGAGCCCAAAAAAACAAAGTCTGACACTGTTTCTACTGTTTCCCCATCTATTTCCCATGAAGTGATGGGGCCAGATGCCATGATCTTCGTTTTCTGAATGTTGAGCTTTAAGCCAACTTTTCCACTCTCCTCTTTCACTTTCAACAAGAGGCTTTTTAGCTCCTCCTCACTTTCTGCCATAAGGGTGGTGTCATCTGCATATCTGAGATTATTGATATTTCTCCCAGCAATCTTGATTCCAGCTTGTGTTTCTTCCAGTCCAGCATTTCTCATGATGTACTCTGCATATAAGTTAAATAAGCAGGGTGACAATATACAGCCTTGACGTACTCCTTTTCCTATTTGGAACCAGTCTGTTGTTCCATGTCCAGTTCTAACTGTTGCTTCCTGACCTGCATACAGATTTCTCAAGAGGCAGGTCAGGTGGTCTGGTATTCCCATCTCTTTCAGAATTTTCCACAGTTTACTGTGATCCACACAGTCAAAGGCTTTGGCATAGTCAATAAAGCAGAAATAGATGTTTTTCTGGAACTCTCTTGCTTTTTCCATGATCCAGCGGATGTTGGCAATTTGATCTCTGGTTCCTCTGCCTTTTCTAAAACCAGCTTGAACATCAGGGAGTTCACGGTTCACATATTGCTGAAGTCTGGCTTGGAGAATTTTGAGCATTACTTTACTAGCATGTGAGATGAGTGCAATTGTGCGGTAGTTGGAGCATTCTTTGGCATTGCCTTTCTTTGGAATTGGGATGAAAACTGACCTTTTCCAGTCCTGTGGCCACTGCTGAGTTTTCCAGATTTGCTGGCAAATTGAGTGCAGCACTTTCACAGCATCATCTTTCAGGATTTGAAACAGCTCAACGGGAATTCCATCACCTCCACTAGCTTTGTTCGTAGTGATGCTTTCTAAGGCCCACTTGACTTCACATTCCAAGATGTCTGGCTCTAGATTAGTCAACACATCATCATGATTATCTGGGTCATGAAGATCTTTTTTGTACAGTTCTTCCGTGTATTCTTGCCACCTCTTCTTAATATCTTCTGCTTCTGTTAGGTCCAGACCATTTCTGTCCTTTATCGAGCCCATCCTTGCATGAAATGTTCTCTTGGTATCTCTAATTTTCTTGAAGAGATCTCTAGTCTTTCCCATTCTGTTCTTTTCCTCTATTTCTTTACATTGATTGCTGAAGAAGGCTTTCTTATCTCTTCTTGCTATTCTTTGGAACTCTGCATTCAGATGCTTATATCTTTCCTTTTCTCCTTTGCTTTTTGCTTCTCTTCTTTTCACAGCTATTTGTAAGGCCTCCCCAGACAGCCATTTTGCCTTTTTGCATTTCTTTTCCATGGGGATGGTCTTGATCCCTATCTCCTGTACAATGTCACGAACCTCATTCCATAATTCATCAGGCACTCTATCTATCAGATCTAGACCCTTAAATCTATTTCTCACTTCCACTGTATAATCATAAGGGATTTGATTTAGGTCATACCTGAATGGTCTAGTGGTGTTGCCCACTTTCTTCAATTTAAGTCTGAATTTGGCAATCAGGAGTTCATGATCTGAGCCACAGTCAGCTCCCGGTCTTGTCTTTGTTGACTGTATAGGATAGGAAGATGCAAAAACAGGGGCCAAGAATTCAATCTTCTATAGTCACTCATCTGACTTTCTGGGGAGAGAATAGTAGAAGTAGCAACATACTGGTGGAGGGAGAGATGGTTAGAGAGAAATTAACACTGATCAGGAATCTTCTGTGCCGGACACCATCCAGATTTATTGTGTCATCATAACTCCTTGATAAGCTATGTACTACTGTCCTCAGTTTATATTTCAAGAAACTGAGGCAGGATCATCATGTGAAATGCTGGGCTGGATGAAGCACAAGCTGGAATCAAGATTGCTGGGAGAAATATCAAAAACTTCAGATATGCAGATGACACCACCCTTATGGCAGAAAGCAAAGAAGAACTAAAGAGCCTCTTGATGAAAGTGAAAGAGGAGAGTGAAAAAGTTGGCTTAAAACTCAGCATTCAGAAAACGAAGATCATGGCATAAGGTCCCATCACTTCATGGCAGATAGATGGGGAAACAATGGAAACAGTGACAGACTTTCTTTTGGGAGGTTCCAAAATCACTGCTGGATGAAGCACAAGCTGGAATCAAGATTGCTGGAAGAAATATCAGTAACCTCAGGTATGCAGGTGATACCACCCTTATGGCAGATAGTGAAGAACTAAAGAGACTCAATGAAAGTAAAGAGGAGAGTGAAAAATTTGACTTAAAACTCAACATTCAGAAAAATAAGATCATGGCATCTGGTCCCATCACTTCATGGGAAATAGATGGGGAAACAGTGGGAAAGGTGAGAGACTTTATTTTGGGGGGCTCCAAAATCACTACAGATGGTGATTGCAGCCATAAAATTAAAAGACGCTTACTCCTTGGAAGAAAAGCTATGACCAACTTAGACAACATATCAAAAAGCAGAGACATTACTTTGCCAAAAAATGTTCCTCTAGTCAAAGCTATGATTTTTCCAGTAGTCATGTATGATGTGAGAGCTGGACTATAAAGAAAGCTGAGCACTGAAGAATTGATGCTTTTGAACTGTGGTGTTGAAGAAGACTCTTGAGAGTCCCTTGGACTGCAAGGAGATCCAACCAGTCCATCCTAAAGGAAATCAACCCTGAATATCCATTAGAAGGACTGATGCTGAAGCTGAAACTCCAATATTTTGGCCACCTGATGTGAAGAAATGACTCCTTGGAAAAGACCCTGGTACTGGGAAAGATCGAAGGCAGGAGGAGAAGAGGATGACAAAGGATAAGATGGTTGGATGGCATCACTGACTCAATGGACATGAGTTTGAGTAAGCTCTGGGAGTTGGTGATGGACAGGGAAGCCTGGCATGCTGCAGTCCATGGGGTCACAAAGAGCTGGACACGACTGAGGGACTGAAGTGAACTGAACTGAACTGAACTGAGGCAGGAAGCTTTGCCTGTGGCTTCCCTGAATCCGAGTCTCTTCTCACCACACCCCCTACTACTGGACGCTCAGCCATGTATAGCTCATGTCACTGGGGAGGAAGTTTAAGGCTATGACCAGACTTGAAAAAAAAAAAAAAAACTTTCTTTGACTTCTGATACATGAAGACCGTCTTTATTTCTAAATGGCTACATTTTAGAGTTGGAAGGAAGATTAGAGATCGTTACAGCTCCCACTCCTCCTTCAGTAAGAGACTGAAGCCCAGAGAGGTGTTGATATCAAATGAGTGAATGGTAAGATTGGGACCAGAAACGTATTTCTGAAGCCATAGGGTCTTCTCCACCTTCCATACTCTTCCTTAGTTTAAGGCTTTGATCCCTGTCTAAATACAAATTTTCCTGGGAAAAGACTTCTATACTTAATGTGATTAATGGTGGTAACCACTTTAAGTGACTGAGGAATGAAAATTGGCCGCAGGAAATAAAGGTCTCTGCCTACGTCACACTGAACCTGGTTGCCCTGAATGACTACTCAAGAACCTTCATCAGAGATCAGATTCAGTCATGACCACAGCATTGGTCTAAGTTGCTGCAGATGGGTAGCCCTAGAAGAACTTGCAGGCCCTCTGGTTAGGAGCAGAGGTTTAAACAATTGGCCCAGTGGGTCACAACAGTAATCAGGGACCAGGGAAAGGCTAGACCTAGTTTCTTGCTCCCTGGGGACAACGTCAGGTCTGTCTCCATTCAGCCCTGATTTGGCCCACACCTTCCCGAGTGCCTGAAGCAGTCATCTTCTTGCCTGTTGAACACACAGGCCACATTCTCCACCAAACGAGCCTTGAAAAGCAGCCACGTGTGTTTTGAACAAGGAAATAGATGAAAGGAACCCACTTGGATGCATGACCCTGTGATTCATCGATTTTTGTCTCCCAATTTAATTTCATTGAGGGATATATTTGAGTAAGACATGACTGCTTATGATATCTACATTAATACCAGGATCAGGGTGCTTTCAGGTCATTCCTCCTTTTGATTCTACTTTTATTTCTAGAATAATATCATTTTTCCTGTCTCTTTTGTAATGTGATAGCAAAATAAGTGATAAGGTTTAATTGTCTCTGGAAGAAAAGCTTTTAAAATGTATTCTGTAATATGCAACATATTTAGAGCTTACGATAAGCAATTTCTCTCAGGAGGAAGTTTTCCAAGGGAAAAAAAAGTGACTCTAAAAGTAATTTCAGCAGCAAAGTAGATTAAATATCCACCATATTAGTCACAGAGCATTAGATGGAATTGAATTGACTGAGCAGAGGTCAAAGAGTGGCTGAAGTTTTTAGCCCACCAGAGGAGCAATAAAATCCAGCCATACTTAAAATCATTAGCTTTAAACCCTTTGATATGAGATCCAAAACCTCACTGCTCATAGCAGCAACTTCCAAACACCAAGCCTGGTAAAAGAATAAATCCCCTCAAGGGCCCTACATCTCAAGAAATACTGTAAATGGGGTTGAGGCAACAGAAAGAAACTGGATTTTCCAGGTTTCTCCAAAGAAAATGTATTTTTGCAAGACTTATTAAAACAAATAAACTTCTGGTCTACCCTCTAAAACATCTCAGACAGATTTGTTCCACTGACTGAATGTGAGGTGTCAAAAGACTAAAAGTTAAGTTCTGCAGAGAGAAGCAAACTTCAGGGCTGTGACCTCTCTCCTCTTCAGTCTCTCAGCCTCAAGACACAGCTGAACTCTCATCGCACCCCCTGCGAGGTCCCAGACTCCCACCTGAAGGATGTTGACCTCCGGACTATTTTGTTTTATTGTATTATCTTGTTGTGTTTTTAATGACAAACTGAGCTACAGGTCACCAAAGGTGAGAAATCTAAGCGAAAGTGTTCTAGCATGTTCAGGAGGGAAGCAGCAGGAAGTAAGTCTCTGAACTTAGAAGGTGACTGGCAGACGACTGGAAGCTGAAGCAATGGCTGGCGATAATTAAATAACCGAGAAGCATTCTCACATTGTTAAGTCAATTCCTAAATAAGAGACTGAGAGAGACGAAAGATAAATGGCCCTTCCTAATGGTTAAACAATTTATCTATTCCTCCCTCCACTCTCCCTAGTTTGTTCATCATTGCTAACTGCACAGAGTTCTGTGTCCATCAATTAACGAAATTGATTTCTTTTTAATTTCTATTAAGGTTGTGAGTAGTGCATCGGTAAATAATGAGATGTCCTCTTTAACGATGGTTATGAGAAAGACGAAAGTAATGATGGGGGGCATTGGCTTTTATTTACACTTGTATTTATGACCAAATTAAAAGTGACTTGTTTCTGGGAAAACAGGTAGTCTATAGAATTACCTGGGTGTTTGTACACTTGGGATAATATTTTAGAAAAAGATATACTCAATTTTTTTAAAAAGCTGTGAAATTGGTGAGGCAGGAATGGCAGCATTTGGAAAAAACCACATGCATTGTACCAAAGAGCAGGCAGTAAAAGTTGAACTTTCAAGTAAATGAGGGGACACTGAGAATCCAAGCAGAGAATAAATGGACTTGAGACAGGCACTTCCATTTGGGTTTGGCTGTCATTGGATGGGCCAAAGGACCCCTACTAATTGTTGATGTTGGACAAAACACACATAACTTTATTTGACTATGCAGCATTGATAATGGGGAAGGATGGATCTATCAAAGTCAGGAGACTTCCACAAACCTGAATATAATATATATATTGCATTTGTGAAAGTGCTCCTAAAACTTTAAAGAGAGACCTTTAGGAAGATGGCCCAGTGGCTTATAAACAATTCATTTCCTATGTCAGCTTGGATAACCTTGCTCCTGTCTCAGTTTTCTTATCTGCTAAATGGGATCATAGTAACAGTTCTAATCTCATAAAAATCTTTATCATAAAGATTCACTGAATTAATTCATGTAGGCATTAGAACAATACCTGGTACATCCTACACACTTAATATCTAATTTTATCATTGTTTCTGATAATATAAATATTGGATGCACACGGTACAGATTTTGAAAGGTACAAATCAGCACACAGGAAAAATTGAGATGGCCTTTCTCTGCAGCCCTGGGCCCATGGCCACCATACTTTTAGGTAGCCTCTTAGAGAGATTACAAACATACAATATATGTGTGATATATGCGTTTGCAGCTGCTGCTGCTGCTTAATGACTTCAGTCGTGTCGGACTCTGTGTGACCCCATAGACGGCAGCCCACCAGGCTCCCCTATTCCTGGGATTCTCCAGGCAAGAACACTGGAGTGGGTTGCCATTTCCTTCTCCAGTGCAGGAAAGTGAAAAGTGAAAGGGAAGTCGCTCAGTCGTGTCCGACTCTTTGCAACCCCATGGACTGCAGCCTACCAGGCTCCTCGGTCCATGGGATTTTCCAGGCAAGAGTACTGGAGTGGGGTGCCATCACCTTCTCTAGATATATGTGTTTATACATTTTGAAAAAAATTATTGGTAAGTGTATTCTGAAGGTGAAGGTGAAGGTGAAGTCGCTCAGTCGTGTCCGACTCTTTGCGACCCCATAGACTGTAGCCTATCAGGCTCCTCTGTCCATGGGATTTTCCAGGCAAGAGTGCTGGAGTGGATTGCCATTTCCTTCTCCAGGGGATCTTCCCGACCCAGGAATCGAACCGGGTCTCCTGCATTGCAGGCAGACGCTTTACCGTCTGAGCCACCAGGGAAGCCCCATCCATTTTTTGCATTTTGTTTTTTTCACCTAATAATCCATCTTGAAGATAATTCTTTATCTGTTCTTATAAAGATGCCTTACTTACTTTAGTATCAATACACAGTGTTTCATTAAATTTAAATATGATTTACTAAACAGATCTCTATTGATGCACAAAGGGATTGTTTCCAATCTTTTTTTAATTGAAATTTAGTTGATTTACAATGTTGTATTAGTTTCAGATGCACAGCAAAGTGATTCAATTATATATATATATACACACAAATACACCACACACACATATATATTTAGATTCTTTCCCATTGTAGGTTAATACAGATATTGAATATAGAGCCCTGTGCTATATAGTAGGTCCCTGTGGTTTATGTATTTTATGTAGGATTGTTTCCCATTTTTTGCTTTCACAAACAATGGTGCAGTGTCTACACTTAAGGAGGCATCTTTGCACATGTGTGTTTATATCTATAAGAAAAACGGCTAAGAGTGGGTTTATTGGGTCAAAGGATATGTCCCCTCTTTGTCCAGTAGTCTGAAAGGAGATCTTGAGATGTGAAAATAGTTATAAACCAAAGGTATGATGTTATATCACAGTTTTCAAAGCGAGGAATCTGTTCTCCATCCTCCATCACCTGGTTCAAAATGTCCTATAATTTTTAATTGTTCACAGTATTTTACTGAGTCATCCTCTCTTTCAGAGTTACAGCACTTATTAATTAAATATGTTTGCTCAGCCTGGATAACTATGATAGCTCCTGTGTGTGTACACTTTATTCAGATCAAAGTATAAAAACAGAACTAGGGGACTGAAAGTTAGTATAGGAATTACCTTTCCAACCCTCTAATTTGACCTGAAAGGATGCAGAGAGCACGTGGTGAGACACCCACGGATGTATGTGAAAGAGGAAGGGATAGAATTGTCCAGGGTCCTCACTCAGGGTCAGGTGTCTTTCTCCACACAAGACTGTTGCTCCCCAATCTTGGAACCCCAGGAAGCCCAAACCAGAGGCCACAGAGCAAAATTTAAGCTTATATAAAACAGCTTACAATGGGAGGGGGAGTGGTAGCTAAGAAGAGAAGGTGTAGTTCTTGTATTCATCTACCTGACAAATTTATGAAATAAGTAAGATCCTAAATAAATTATGCTTGACAACAAGCTTTTAAAGTATCCAAAGTTGTATCAGTAATATCAATACTAATGATTCTACTCTGATGAGGTACATAAAAATATCTTTTTATCTCTTTTACACTTTTAGACATAGAAATTGTTTCATTTCCCCCAGAAGTAATACTTGTAGTTTTCGGAGGAATAAAAGATTTTGTTGAGCAAAAGCTTTTGAAATGAATATAATAATATTTTACATAAACTGAGAATTACTTTACAGATAATCATTGAAAAACAAGTTATCTCCCCAAATTTAAAAATTCTTCCTTAAAATACAGCTGCCTTCAAATGTAGTTTTCCACAAGGTAATCCACAGTCTTTGTGTGTTTGTATATAACTCATCTCAATGTCTTCCATAGGAGATAACATACTTTGAGTATTAATTCTAGATCAAAAAACCAGTTTTTAGCATTAACATCACGAATAAGAAATAGTAGCACTCTATGTTTTATGAATAAATAATTTTTATTTAGAGTTAGATCAGTTTACATAAATTCATATCTGATGAAAGGAAAAACATAAATAATCAAAACACTCTATAGCATTCTTAAGAGAGGCCTAATAAATACGATATGTGACTTCCATAATGAGATAGAAGCCTTGCTCAGTTTCCTATGCTACAGATTTCTCCATGGAACATCTTTTATTTACCCCATACACAAAACACCAAAGTTAGAAGCTGACATGGCCTCACATAAAATTAACTCTGCTACACATCCCAAATTATGTACATGGAGTGACTAATGACTTCCCTGCTTGTGTGGCTGGTATCATTAGAGTACATCTCATTTTATGGTTTTTGTATGTGCTTCTACATGTTTCTCAATTTGATATTATCTGTTACAAACAGTCAGCTACTTACAGCCTGCTTCCAAAGTATTTTATAACAAGCCCAGGCGGGTGCTTAATGAGCCTATTACAAGGGCTTCAGGAAGAAGAGGCTTTTGTGAGTCCCTTTCTGCCCCCTTTTGAGTTTAGAAGGTGGGAGAAAGTGGTTGAGAGGGTTTCAATGAGCCTTTGCTGGTCGATCCACCTGTGAATAGAACGGATACGTTGCAATTAGAAAGGGCGAGTGGCTGTGGAACCGAGAGCACTCCAGGGAACATCTTTGGGGGACTGACTTGGTGGCACGCTAAGGTTAGGGGTTGGGGCCATCTCAGAGGCTGGGCAGATGGATGCTCATCTTCGCATCAGCACAAATCCAAGCAGACAACTCTTTGCCCAACTCTAATGCTATTGCAGCTCTAATTTTTGAAAAACAGAATTTAACCCTCACAATATATTTTGATGTAGATAATTAGAGTCAGAGTGATAGTGAAAATTCCCAGGAAATGAGATCAGACCAACCAACAATCCACTCCTATCTATGCTGATTACCAGCCCTGCAACCTTGAGCAACTTACTTCCTAAGCTTATTTATGCCCCAGTTTTCCCGTCTGTAAAATGGGTGTGATAATCACTCCTCGTTAGTTGTTTTGAGGATTAAATATTGCACATAAATTGCTTGTTTTGCAAAGATTTCTTATGCGCTTGACTGGGGATCCCTGGGGACTATATATATATATATATAAACACATATATATGCTTATACAAATATATATATATATATATTTGTATAATCCTCACTCCTTACCAGAGGCCAAGGTAATTGGTAAGCACCCAAAGTTATATTGAATAAGATTTCTAATTGTGTTCATACACCATAATTGTTTAAAAAAAAAGCAAAACACAAAAGTAGCCATTACTGCTTTTATTGCCTAATAATCTGTTGAAATATTATTGAGTGTATTTCCCCTTGAATTCCTCCAATACTGTTACCTCAAGCAGAGTAGATATCCCAGTCTTTATTTATTTCTTCATTTTTCTGCCTCAAGGAGTTCTGTAAACTTGAAAGTAGATGTTCAAGAGTTCTTCCTGTATTCTGTAAAAGATTAAACAAAGGATTTAAAACTGAGATTCTAACATGCATGGGTTGAATGTGAGAAGCTTTAGACATTCAGTTACTCTCTAATTCACTAAAATCCTCATCTGTACTGTCTTACACTAACTCACTTCTCTTATTTATTACCTGTTTGCTCCTTAAGGAATCTGGGTCAGCATCCCTGGAAGCTCATGAAGCCATCATCCCGTGTGTCCTTGGAGAGAAAAGGAAGATTTTTTGTTGCTCAGTCGCTCAGTTGTGTCCGATTCTTTGCAACCCCATGGACTGCGGCACGCCAGGCTCCGCTCTCCTTCACTATCTCCCAGAGTTTGCTCAGATTCATGTCCAGAGTTGTTGATGCCAACTAACCATCTCATCCTCTGCCACCTGCTTCTCTTGCCTTCAGTGTTTCCCAGCATCAGGGTTTTTCCAGTGAGTCCGCTCTTCACATCAGGTGCTCAAAGGATTGGAGCTTCAGGTTTCGCATCCATCCTTCCAGTGAATATTCAGGGTTGATTTCCTCAGAGTGTTATTTCCTTGGAGGGTACTTCAAGGAAAAGATAGAGTAGAGATTTTCCTGATGCTGAAAGAGACGGAATGTTGGGGGCAGGGCCTCTGATGGGGGAGATCTTGCCCAGCCTCATGGCAGCAGGAGCTCAGAGGGGAGCTGATTGGACCATGTCCCAAAGCGGATAGAAAAGACACAGAGCCATCAGGCAGAAGTGCCCATGAGGAGGCGTGTGGGTATGTTAGCATTCAGGTGTGACCCCATGACCAGTGACAGGGGCTGAAAGGGCGTTCCCAGGGCCTGGAGATCAGAACCCAAACCTCGGGGAACCCGGGAGAATGGGGAACTTGGTGTAAAAAACCATAATGGCTGACTGAGACTGCCTGCTCACCAGCCCAAGAGGATGGCTGCTGGTCTTGGACTAAATTAACAAAAAATAAAATAAAACAAATGAGGACTCTCTTAGGCAGTTTGTTGACTTTAAGTTGTAGCTCACTCCATCACTGTCTTTTTAATACAATACGTTCAATGCTAAATTGAAGAAAACAAGTGGTCCATTTCAGTGGGAGAATATTGTTAAGCTACAATTTTAAGTGTGTGTGTTGATGACTGCTTTATACATGAAAACCTCCAACACCAGGCATTGTAAGGGTTCTCCACGCCAACAAGTGCTGTCCTCTGGCCCAACTGAGGACTGGTTTTATTTTATTTGAGTAGAAAAACAAACAAAGAAAAATTACACATACTTTATGTAAGAAGTACGTTCTCTACTTTCTGGCCCCAACCAGAAGCTCCATATTCTTTTGCAATCCGCCTGCCATGAAGGTGTTTGAGTTTCAGATTATGATGTAGAGGCTAAGGTGGCAATGCTTTGGAATATCCTGACTCCCTGTAATTAACCCCATTTTCACTCCATCTCACTAGGTACATGGACCTGGTGAAGTTTACTTGAAAGTGAAATGGTCTTTTCAAACAAAGTAGCTTATGTTGATGTATGGCAGAAACCATCACAATACGGTAAAGTAATTATCCTCCAATTAAAAATAAAATAAAATAGCTCAAACTTGCTATTTGTCTTTCAATTATTCTTTATGGTAGACTTTGGTGAGTAAATGTTTGAATTTTGTCTTCAGATGTGTTTTTCTTTTCTCTCTCCCTCCCTTCCTTCCTTCCTTCCTCTTTCTTTTCTTCCCTGAAGAAAGGAATGCTTCATTCAGTTCTTTGGCCCAACTAATGAAAAACCTCAAAGAAATGTACTCTTGCTAACTATCCAAGGGACTGACCACTGTGGGCCAGATTCAAGTGGAATTTGTACTATTCATTCACAATTGAGCTATTCACTATTAGGTTACATATTATAGTTTGTTACAAACCAGAAATCTTTTCCATTATGCCAAAAGAGCATCATTTCATAGTCTCTGTTTTTGAGCTACATCAGCATCATTTTTATGAGAAATTATGCCCTGTCACCCCTTCCCAGCAAAGGAAATTTGGTCTCACTCACTGCAACGCAGCTGTGGCTCCAATAGTGACCTCATGAGGCAAAAGGAGAAATCCATTTCTATGTTCATTCAGGTCTTTGGCCTGTCTGCTGAGAAGGCCTGTGAGCATGAAAACCATGCTAATTACATAAGTGATTTAATTTTGATAGTGTAATAGCTGACCATTAGATCACAGACCAGATTTAAATGGAATTTTCTGTCCAGTTGTTCACCATTTCACTGTTCTATGGCAGGCTGTTTTTTTTGTTGTTGTTGTTGTTGTTTTGTTTTACTAGGTAGAAGCATTTGGCAATAATTGCAATGATACAGATCATCAGAGAATCTTAAAAGTAAAAAGTACACTGTGGTTCTCACACTTAAATAAATGCACAGTCATCTCAGAAGTCAGGGGATTTGTTGTACCAGCCTTAACATGGGATTGATTTAGATTGTTAGACACCATTGACTTGATTATGCTTTTCTTATACAAACCCATCATGGAAAATGTCTTCTTCCAACTGTTTGAGGGTTTAGTCTTGGAGACAGCTGATGTTAGCTCTTGCAATCTAGTTAAAGAGAGACACCATTTCAAATGTTTGGCATGATTCATTAGATAAACGACCAAATACTGCCATAGGTTAATCTTGTACTGTGTGGCAAAGTTCCCTTCCTGCAAAGATTAACTTCTTTAAGATATGTAAGTCTTCCTAGGTAGCTCAGCTGATAAAGAATCTGCCTTCAATGCAGGAGATCTGGGTTTGATCCTGGGTTCGGAAGATCCCCTGGAGAAAGGAATGGCAACCCACTCCAGTATTCTTACCTGGAGAATTCCATGGCCAGAGGAGCCTGGTGGGCTACAGTCCATGAGATCACAAAGAGTCAGACGTGAATGAGGGACTAACATATACACACACACAAGATACTTAAAATCCCGCATCAAATGTATCTTGTTTTCTATTGTAGAAGCCGATCAATTAGAGTCATCTTTCCAAACAAATCTGAAAGATTTGCTGCCTCAATTCTCAACACATGAACTTCAAATCTGTACACCAAACTTGCTTCTCATAGGGTTTATGGAAATATGCAAACACTCAAAAGTAGCCAATATGAGTTTCCTCAGTTTGACATCATGAACAGAAATCAGTAGGAACAAGACCTCATCTTCCCTCATGGAGACCCAGAGTTCTGTGTGGTTTAATTTTTGGTGACATCGATAGCCAAAGCACAACTCTGAAACTAACAGATATCCGTTGTCATTTTGGCTTCCTATTCTAGCTCTCTAATTCACTTCTGGGGCAAAATCATGGTCATTTCTAATTACAACCACAGCAGCTTAATTACTAGAGTAATTGGTCACTTGTGTACTCACAATCAGAGGCAAATGCCTGATTTCCAGTGCCAACAACAGGTGCAATTATTCGTTAGCAGTATTTCTACCTGAAATTAGAAATGACCCACCAAAATTACAGGTGTTGAAAGAGAAGATGCTGAAAATTAAGGCTGAATCAATGTCTCATTTTGCTTAAGGGATCTGGTAGCCAAAAGAATATAAATAGTGAGAATCATCTATATGACCTCAAGAAGCCTACAGGAGAGGCAACTGTACCAGGGGTGGAAGTGGGGGGGACTGAAAGGAAGGTACAGAGAGAGAAAGGAAGGAAGAAGCAGAACCAACACTCTTAGAGAAAAATAATACCACCGCATCGAAAGGTACATGCTACCTCATCAAAGCAAGCCTGACTCCTATTATCCAAATAAGAATTGCAAGAATGAGGCTCTGGTGATCAATTTCTCTTCACAGAAAACACAGGAGGAGAAGGCCCAACACCCCAGTACATGTTTTGTCCTTAAAAAACACCCCCTCCAAGTCTGAAGGGTTTTTTTTTACCCCCTAAACATGTCGTGGGGCATAGGGAACCACTTAAAGTTCCCTGCCATGCTTGCCCAAGAAGTACAAAGTGCTGGTAAAGTATAAACAGAGAGTGCTTTTTCTTTGACCCACTCTGCAGTGTGATGGGGTAGTGTGTTAGTTTTTGCGAGAGAAAATAGCATAGGCTTTCTGAAAAAAAGTGGAATTGGATTAAGGCCTTTGTGCGAGCCTCAATGCTGAGGGGAATTAGCAAGAGTTGTAGGCACTTAAAGGGGCCCTCATGCTGAAGCTTATCCCAGATTTTGCACAATAAACATTTGAATATCAACAGTGTTTTGCAACTTGCAGCACTAATGTAAACTTCTCTCTTTTGAAACTCCCAAATCCTTCCAAATGTCTATAACACCCTCTATCTACATAAACATATAGGAGCTAGAGTAGAAAACACCTAGTCAAGGGTACAAGTCTTCTTTTTTTAAAAAAAATCTTTCTCCTTTTCTATCTTCAGGGTATAGAAGGCTTTATAACAGCTAGCTGAGCACTTTAGATGCTCTATTTCATTTTAACCATTCAACTTTCTTTCAGGCTCTGCAGGCTAATATGGGGGCGGGGAGTCCCAGGAATGGATAAGGAAGCATGATTGGGTTTAGCACTGCTTTGACCAAGATTTTTGTTGTTGCCTTTTAAAACATTAGAATCCAAGGAGGTGTTGTTTTAAAAGGACTCTTTCGGAAGTTTTTTTAAAAACCCCAACTTTGGAAGTAACTGACTATTTTTTCTGTAACAGCCTGCTGTCTGCTTCATCGAGAATCCATATATGAGAGCCGGTTCCCGCCCCCAACACTAATCTGATACCCAGTCCTCCTGACTAAAGACAGTAGACTGATTTTGTAGCGAGAGTGGCCAACATCAAACTGTTATTTGATGTTCCTGACATTAAGCAAATTCTATTTTTCTCTTTAACAGGTCCAAACTCCCAAAAGTAAAATCAAAGTGTTGTAGAGCCTAAGGGGAAAAAAAGCTTTAATTCCTCTCTCTTCCGAAATCGATCAGAAGACAGACATAATATTTTGTTTCCTGAGAACAGGATATTTGCTTTTGGTTGCTGGGATAGTGGAATTCTCCCTTTCAGTTCTTTGTGTCATCTGTGCAATGGTGTCGCTTTATCAGATTTGAGCTTTTAATTTTAGGCGAAAGCAAACACTTGGGATGCAAGCACATGTTTTCATCAAAATCTCCATGAGCAGTTTATGGGACGTGAATAAACAGATCCCCTTCTTCCTTTCCAATGTGCATTATCTAGAGATGATTCTAAGTAACACAGTCTGGCAGTCAGATATTACATCCAGTTGAGGAGTTTGCAAGGAAGTAAATCTATGGTGACCCAACAGAGTAATAAAACACTTGTTGGAAATTATTTTTTGTAACCGTGTTCATTTCATGGCTGAAAAGGGCGATGGTAAAAACCTCATTGCACTGGTGGCTGGAGGTGGGGGGAGTTGGGGAATGAAGACATAACTGTCCTGTCCAGCTCTGAGGCATGTTGAAGCAGTTTGCCTATTGAATTTGATACAATGATGTGTAGATGAATAAAGTTATCTCCGGTTCTGAATAGGATGGTGTCAGTGGGAGGGTAAGAAGGGGGGGGAACTTGGAATCTGAAAAGAATTCTTTTTTTCTTTTTCTTGAAAAAAAAAAAAAAGAACTTGAAGGTCAGGGTCCAGCTGCCGGGCAGGAGTGGAACGCAACAAAATGCTGGACAGGCCCAAATAAAGACAACTATAGACACGCAGACATACATATTGCAAAAGTTGCTTGCTTCAAGTAACTAATGTATTAACATGTATTTCTATAGGCAAACAGCCATTTCTTCCCTTTAGGCTGTCTTAGACACTGATGCAAACATAGGAACATCCAGAGCATCTGTAAAAATCACAGCTTTAATGAAACAGATGAAACAGGCCATCAAAGGTAGGAGAAAAGAAGAAATTCTAATGATTATGGCTTAATTCTAATAGATTATAATTATTATGATTGGTATGAACCAGTTTCTGACTGACATTCCATTTTCCCCATTTAAGCTTTCATTTAAAAGGGGGAGGTGGGTGGACAAAACCAACAGCCTCTAATTATTCTCCAGGATTTGCTGTTTAACTCAATACAAGGCCTTTAATCAAACAGAGTAAAGAGATAAAACCTTAAATGCGAATCATCACACAGATACACACATTTCCTCATCCTGTTCTTTTTATATCGGCTTGAAAATTTAACATGTTGATTTTCAATCATTTGAGTTCTGTGGTAGAAAAAGATGATCTGAAGAATTTGCAGGTAGTGGAATGGATTATAACTAACGAGGTTGGGAAGTTTATGGCAAATCAACTTGATCTAATACATGTTTCTTATCTGCTCTCAATATTTTTGATTGCTTTCATATCTTTATTCAAACGTGGTGCTATTTTCCGTGAAGTATAATGATTATTAAAGACTTACTGTGGTTGGGTGATTCTCATCTGTACTCTGATAAGTTTTTAAAAGACAGAATGAGAAAAAGATGAAGACTGGATAAGTACAAGCAAAGTACAGCTTGTCCATAGGGCCTGAAAATAATGTCTCTTTCTGCCACATTACAGCTCTTTTCTCTCTATGGAGAGATATCTGCAAAGTAACCTCAAAGTTCAAAATGTTAGATTTTTTAATATACATATATGCTCATTTTTACTTCCATTTTCACATATTTTTTTAAAAAAAGAACTTTCTCTCCGCCCAGGTTAGTATTTGGGTTGGAAACATGCTGTATGAGAGTTTTGTTCCTCTGTTCTTTGGACTAAGGCACAAGAGTAAATCAGTCAATTATGATGGCGCCAAGTTAGAAAAGTTCAAAATGAACAAAAAAGCTGTGTCTCTATATTTGGCCTCAGAATTTTATAAGTCCAGAGTCAAAATGTAAATGTGCAGTCATAAACATAGATTAAAAGGTTATTTTCATAGAAATTAAATTTTATTTATATTTGCAAAAATACCAAAACATCTCTCAAATTGAAAGGTACCTAACTTCAATGACAAACTATGAAAACTAATACTAATACTTAATAGCCTAAATTATTTCACTAGCTTACGTAACAGCCTTATATTCTTTTGCATCACCGTACTAGAGCCTTTTCTTCTATTCTGTAATGAAAAAGCCTGGGAACAATCTATAGACTGAACTGCATTAATCATAGGGTGTCTCAGCTTTTTAATCATGACAGTTAGCTCTGTACTTCCACAGGGGGAAAAAAGGGGGAGATGAGTTTCTTGATCGTGCATGTTGCCATTAGACTATTGACTGTCTATTGTGTGGTTGAGAGAGGTAAAGTAACCCAGGAGATTATTCAACATGTGAGATTGTAAACGTTTCTTAAAGATGTCTTTATAGAAAGTAGAGCTTCTCTCGTGTGGTCTTCCAGGCTGCCGCGCACAGCTCCGGAGCTGCAGTTGTTAAAGGCGGGATTGGTGACATGCTGTGTTTAATGCAACTCTTACCAGCAACTTGCAGAGATTAGGAGTCTGGCAGAATGATGTCAATGGAGGTTTAAGGGCTCTGCTTTCTGAAGTTGTTCTGAGTTAATAATTAATGGATATCTTTCTTTGATGGTTCTTTTATATTTAGATGCAGCTGCCTGAAAATCAGTCACAAAGGAAACTTGGTTTTGTTTGTCATTAATTTTGACTTTGCTTAACAAATGTTTCTGTGTGCCTTAGTATCACAGCCTTCCTAATTTGGCCTTGGTTTCATGTGGAGATGAAATCCTTGATTAACAAAACTGTTGTTAATTTTCAGAGGTTGGTGATGGTGTTGTGTGTATGTGTGTGTGTGTGTGTGTGTGTGTGTTTTATGGAGTTAGGTCATGCAAAGCAGTTTTCAGATCTTTCAGATGGGCTGAAGTCAAGTAACAGTTCAGTGGTGATGCTAATTTTGAGGGAATATGTTCACAGAGGAGTTCCTGGTCTCACATAATATAATAATTTATTCTGAGTTCCTTTAGCACATGCCTATTCTGATATTCTCTCCCATGCTACATTTTTAAAGGCAAGAGGAAAAATCACATAATTGTCCAGATGAGCAAATCCTAAATGTCTTATCTGTAAATGAGTTCCATTAAATTATGTGCAACAATTTGATTGAATTGATAGGAAAGATATTATGAAAAAAATAAACTTTGAAGAATATCCAGCCTTGAAGATATTCAAATAAATTGTGCCATAAGATATATGTCATTTGCCAGGAACTTTTATTTGCACCAAACCCACTCTGTCTCAAAGACATGATCTTAGAAATACAAACAGCAAATGTGATATTTACATTATATGCATTGGAAATAGTTTGGTAGAACCATACTTAAAGTCATTTCAAATGTCTTTTTTATGCCAAAACAATTCCTGTTGACTCATTTCCAATTTCTAATTATATGAATAATTATTTCTGAGTCCCACAGTTCTCCTAAATAGCATCTATTTTAATAATGGCAATTGATACTTCCATCAGTTAATATACTGTCTTGCTTCAGCAAATAACTAAACATCTGCTGGTTACATTTATTGTCACTGAGTAAATGATTTTATTTAAAAGAAATCATGTAAATTAGAGAGGACAGACTACACAATTTTCTCTTTTTCACTGGCAGTAGAGTTTCCTTTCCCTTAAGAACTGTATCTGCCTTATTACAGACTTCAAGAAAAGTATCTCCTTTACTAGCTTTCTGTAACAAGGTTAGGGAATAAAATTTGATTCTAGAAAAACAATATGAAAATTAATTCTATTGGATTCAGTATATCCTTAATATTTCAACAGTTGATATTTAATTAGTTAACTGGGATAGATGAGATCTTTAAGACTTATTGGTAGTGGTGCTTCATTTTGCTATATTATGCTATTTTCTGTTATCTGACTATAGCCTTTAGATGTTAATGGAAGCTTTTGATTCCTAAAGCTCTATATGTCACAGAAAGGGAAACTAGATGCTTTCAACACTGTTTTTCTTAGATGTTTTTTCCTATAAGCATTTAAAAGTCTCTTTCTCAGTCCCTTCTAATAGCTACAGATGATATCCTTAAAAAAAAAAAAAAAAAAAAAAGGCAGTAAACCTTCATCATTCCAACATCCCGGTGCTATTGGTGATCTCCTGTAATTGAGAAGAGCATCTCTAGCTTGTTTTTATCTGACAGGTGTCAGACTCAAAAGCCACAAATGCACCGGGGTCATAATATACTTGTTCATGCCCTACCTGTTTTCACTGGGAAGGTTAAAAAAAGAAACCGTTACTGTCTTTCTGGATGTGTGATTACTACTTAGGTTGAACTTGACAATCCTTGGAATGATGTGTCAAAAAGCTGGGAGGGCACTTGGGGAAAACTCTCAAACCAAATACTAAAAGGTATCAAGGTAATAAACACAAAGAGTGCAGAGAAAATAGAATTCTTTTAATTAGTGCAATCAATAACAGCAGTTTTAAAACTCCATTTGAAAGAAATGAAAGCAAAAGTTGTAGTTTTTGAGAAAAAAAAAAAGTTTGTCACAATTCAGCAATTAATCTTACATAGTTAATATGGAAATGATTTTTAAAGCACCATGACACTTGTTGCAAACATTTTCTTTTGATAACACCTCACAATCACACTTAAAAAGTTACATTTTTGTCCTCAGTGGAATAATTACAAGATCAACATTACACAAATCATTATATCCCTGTTTTATTATTGGTTTTGCTTTTCCAATATTAACAATTTTTAGTACCCTTTTTAGAAAGGAGAAAAAAGAACACTGGAATATTTTAGAATGATTTTTATAATCCCTGATTTAATTCTGTTGAAGTTCCTCCATTAGCTAAAGATGGAAATTGTCCTTCTCACTGTTTTTGTCAAGATATATTATTTCATCATTAGTTGCAAATTGTCATCCATTACCAAGCCTAGAAAAAATTATTTAAAAGAAATGTTTGACATTTGAGATTATTCAGAGAAAAAGAGACATACATTTAACATTATATGTGTCTTCTAAAGGAGATTATGCAGATAGTTAGGGAAGAAGACAGTAAAGCCCTTCCAGAGTTTTACACTTTTTAATCTTGAGAAACTTCCTTGACATTGGAAATTATTCTTGCTGTTGATTATAATAACTTTACCTAAAATGCATAGCTATCTTTAAAGCAGGTTACCTTTATATTGACCAGATGAAAATTCAAATCTCTACCTCATTGTCTTTAACTGTAAACACACTTTCAGTGGCATACCACATAAACTAAGATAGACACCTCATGAGAAATGAAGGTCTAAAACACATTCACCCCATTAGCTTTCAACTATGACAAGATTAAATATTGTTTCCCTTAAATTGATTTTATGTATTCCTGCTGTTTTTACGGAATCCTTCAGTTTGGACTTTGGTTATCTTACTCTTTGCTTGAAAGAAGTCCACTGCTAGAATATTAGAAAATGGGGGGAAAATGCACCATTGTTCCAATGTAATAGATATTGTTTTAGAATTTTTGTCCTTGAGTTTAAAATAAAAGATATGTTAATAAGTGCCCCATTCAAGACTTTCCTCTCCAACACTAAGAAGCTTGTTTTCATTTGGTGAAAACTATTAATGCTAAAACAAAAATTGTTTTGAATTCGTTTATGAGGGATATGCACCTACCTCTTTAGTTAAAATCAGTGATCCATTAAGGCTTTCTAGCTTTTTTCCAAGCTGTAAGCATACTGAGTATTTAAGTATGAATAAGAGTGAAGGTAGGGGGTAGGTTTAGCTAAATAAAAGATTGTTTGATATCTTGGGGTTCTTTGAAGAGTTTTATAGGCTTAGAGTTCACAGTTTGAATGAAGGACATTTTTTTAAACTTTTATATATAGAAGTTTGTTAACCTGCATTTCAATTATGGAATAATTAATTAATTACACTAATTACTTCACTAAAATTTTTACACTGTGAGCAACCTAAGTTTAACTCATAAATTAGTGATAGATTTGATATTGAAATAATTAAAATTGTCTTAAGGTGTCAATAATTCTCATTTTTCAGCATAGAATGTTCACTTTACATGAAAAATATTCAGGTATCTGATCTGAAATATTAGTTTAGTATTTATCAATGTTTCTAAACAGTAAACTACCAAACTAATGCACCTAAAAAGACCAGATATCTATATTTTGCATTGTTTTGGCTTTGGGCATTTGTAAATATTGGCACTTAAAGAAAATAGAAGTGTTTACTTTAAATAAATTTTTATGAAGAAAGTTAATTTTTATGTTAAAAAATTAAAATTTAAGACAGGGAAGAGTAAATGGCAAAAGATGTGATCCACCTCTGGAGATTTTGCTTTTTAAAAAGTATTTTAGTATAATCAAAATATGCCAAAAATTATAAAAATTGAAGAAAGAAAAAAATATTGTTCTTTACTGAGTTTTTATTACTTATTTTTAGGAGCTCTATAAGAGCTTACTAAGAATACTTAAGTAAGTCTTCAAATGCACAAAGCAAATAAAATGAATCTTGCAGATTTTTGTGAAATAATTCTACTAACAAAAGCAACAAAAATAATAGAAGGCAGAGTTAAACCAGTTCCAACATTGACACAGGTGATGAGAAATAGAAAATTTACTCTCATTCTGCTCAGAATGTTTCCCTTTTGAGGAAAACTCTCTGCTGTAGTAATTTTCTTTTTAAGGATAACCAAGATTAAGATGCTGAATTTTCCATTGGCTTATTACTTAATCATGATGGTGGCTTAGAATTTTAATAAAATGATATCTTCGAAATATTTTTCAATCTTTATTAACTATAAACTGTTGTGTGGTCTGTACAAATGACTTAGAATAAAGAAATAAGTCCTATATAATGAGTCTCACTATATTTGAGTTTCTTTGCTTGATTTTGTTATTTATTCTCACCTACAGAAACAGAAGCATGACATTTTATTACAGTTTTCTATGATAGAGCATATTTTAGTATTGTAAATGACTTATCATGAATTATAAAATCAGAATCAAACCCAGAAATCTTTGACTTTTCTGCAATTTCTGATGTTAAGGTGACTACTACAATATGTTAAAGCAAAATATTTCCTTATTCTTCTTGCCCTTAGAATATATTGTGAAGTTGAATTTTATTACATGGATTTATAAGAAGATTTTTTTCATAAATTATAATATAATATAAAGCATATTATCACTAAAATACTATCACTGATAGTCCAAGTAAAAATTATAAAATCTGCCTGAGCTTAGTTTTATTCTTATTATATTTGAGTCCACAAATAGAAATATAGTTGGATGTATCTAAAATTAATCTTAAGATACTGACAACACTGACAGGGAAAATTAAAATTCTGTATTAAAGCAATGTTGTTCTTAAACTCTAATTATCTTAATTTAATACTATTTTAGTAAATCTTAAATGTCTAATTGTTTCAAGTCAAAAACTTTCATAAAATTAAATGATTCACAAAACTTAGATTTCTTAAAATATTAAAGACAATCTTTGAATTCTATTTCATTTAGCTATGCAACTTAAAGATATTTCTTAAAAATACATTTAAATAAATATTAGCGTGATAATTAGCATTTGAGTTAATGAAAAATTACTCAACAAATTGCAATGCTAGAGGACAAAAGAATTTCTATTCTTTCTTGAAATTTAAATTACTAAAATAAAGGATTCATTGTTCATATTGAAGTGTTGCAAGACTCATTTTAATTTTAAATTGAGAAACTTAAAATACCATTGTAATTTTTTTCATAAATGAATATTCTTTGGTATCAAACTGTGAAAAATACTTACTTAGGCCATGTGTTCAAATGCAAACAGAGATGGATTGCTTCATATTTAAAGAGTTCCTATGGCACAGACAAAATATTATGGAGAAAAATATAGACATGAATATTTTTAGTCTTTTCATTTTTGAACTAGTTGGATACAAGTTACATTGTCATGTAAAAAGTTCAATCTGTAAAGAAATATAGCTCAGTATTTAAATAGAGTTTACAGCATTAAAATCTGAGGCTATTTTCTTCTTATTTTGGTGGTCTGTGTTACGTTCCCATTTATTTATACATCTTTTGAAATGTATGCAAACTGTAACTAGCTCCAATTATAGGTGAATGTATTGACTTGTATTTTATTTGTGATAACTGACAGAAAAGGATGTCAAAAATCTAATTCTTAACTGTAATTCATGTTGGTTTTATTTTAATGTCTTTACCATATAAGTATATATCACTACAGTTTGAAATCACTAAATAGCTTTTTGTCCCATAATCTACATTTTAAGAGTGATCAGACGTGCAATATATGCTTCATGAACATTTTCAGATTGTCAAAAAGCAACAGAATAAATTTTAACTATAAATTACTGCCTTATTTAGCTACACAGACTGCAGTTGAATAAAATTTCGAAAGGAATAAAAACACTTTTCTTAACTTTAACTTTTTCTCACATTAGAAAGTTTTTCATATAACCTGGTCTGAGTTACTTGGTCACAAACAGATTGTATAGTAATGAATGAGAAAATTCTAGAATGAAAAATAAGACAGAATCTTCCAGAAATAAAAAAAAAGGCAATTACACATAGAGGAAATTTTCTGACATAATAAAGACTATAAGCTCCTTGGATTATTATATACAGAAGTTGTTTTTTAAGACATTTACTAGCATTTTTAATAGGCTCAGTGATTTTATATATTTGTATCACATATTTCATGTATACATATATGTATATGTGTATATATTATATTTTATAAGATATTATATATTTAATATTAATGTTTGCAATATAAGCAGTTAAAATCTTTAGCTTTTAAAGTGTGAAAATATTTTACATTCAACAAAGTAAGTACGGTTGTATGAGATAAATCTTTTCAGAGATTTTCTTGGGCTGCAGTTAAATGACCTTGTTGTCATTGTGTCTTCTTTTGGAACACATAATGAATAGATAGATCTACAAAGTAAAAATTTGAATTGAAAACGCATTATTACTTGAGCCAAAGACTTTTCTGATTAATTTAGTTTACTGATTTGAAGCCCATTAAACAAGGAGAAAAGTTGGTTGTTTTCAAAGTACTGAATTGAGGATTATCATTAGTTTGAGGAGACCACCCTACTACTATAGGGCAATGTAATCAGAATGTTGAATTAAGTCAAGCTCTAGTCTGAAAAGAATAAACTGTATTCGTCAGTAAATGTTCTTAATGGGAATCCTGAAAATATTTCATTATTCCTAATTAAATTAAGAGGCCTTGAACACTTAACTATGGGCCCACATTCATATTCAAAGATACATTATCAGCAAAATCATAAGAAATGGTGCATTGGGTCCTGATTTCAACCTGCATTTTTTTTTAATGAAAAATAGGCTTCTTAGCTTTACAAACACTTACTCTGTATACCATTCTGAAATTTTACAATGTCATGGCTATGTACTACCAATAGAAACCTGCTTAAGCCAACATGTTAATTAAATGTTAATTTATAAATATTTATACTGGCTTTATGTTAATATGAAGTTCAATTATATTGGCCTTATCTATATAAATAATGGATGTGCAGCCCTATCGATAAGTGTATCTCAGAAGCAGCACATAACATTCCAAGCATGTTTATAGGCAAGCGTTGTTTGGCATTTTCATCTACGTTCAGTTCATCTACAATCAGTTCATGGCTGGGTATAAGAGAACTGCATTCCAGGTGTTCTCAGAATCAGAGGTGATGCGGCTGAATCTTTAGCACAATGCCAGGCACACAGGAAGCCATGCAGAAGTGGAAGGAGTTATTAGCAGTGTTACCAGAAGGTTGCTCTTGGTAAGAGCACCACTCATACAAAGTCCAAAGGAAGCTCAGTCACTCACACACATCTTCAAAGTAACTCCTCACACCCATCACACATTTTATCAGTATAATAAGCACTGCCATTCAGGCTTATACTTAGCATAAAGGAAAAAACTGGCGTGGGTGAACACTTCTGATAAAATATATGTAGATGGCTTGGGACATGACTCTATAGCAGAGAGTACACATAGCAACAAACCAAAGCTTGGGTCCTAACGCGATCCACAGCTATATTTATACATATTGGCAACAAAAAGGAATTGTGCAAAGTGGACAAATTGAACAAACTGCATAGTCATGCTTTACGCTTCTCCCTGATTTGCTCCGTCTCGCTCTCTCTAGTGAAATGGTCGGGGGACTCTGGTAGACACATCAGGCCACACAGTCTATTTGGTGCCCTTTCTGATACAATTGCTGTCAATGGCAGTAGAGGGCAAAGAGATGGAGCGTGTGTGTGATCTGATGAGTTTGGCTCAATGGGGGCTGCTTCTGCGGGCAGCTAAATTAAAAACCTCCCTGCAATTTTGATCTTAACACCCCCTCTGAGGCTGTAATTGGTGACGGTCACTTAACTCTTTCTCCCCTTCTAAATTCAAATGTGCAGGGTCCCTTTATACCATGTGTTTTTTAGATCCTTCCAAAAGGATTCAATCGGCATGGAGTACATGGACTTGCCAACACGATAAGACAGGAGAGTTTCAACTCCATCAGATCTCAACAGTCTAATGCATTTTCCCCTTTCTTTTGAGTAACAGAAAGGCGCTAATATCTTTAAAACAAAAGTGACATACATTTTGCCTTTTTCAAATGTTGATGTGAAAAGCCCACATTTATAAAAGAGCAAAGGATTTTATCATGTACATCGGACCTATAGTCTGTGAAACGGATGAAGTCCTTTGGAAATTGAAAAGCACTCTAAGAAACATTTAGAACTGAAGATCAAAATAGAGAAAATCTAATTAAAAAAAATTCCAAGTGTAGGAAAATCTAGTGACACTCTACAAATTCTCAATGAAACCAAAGCAGGGCTCTCTGACAGCTAAGAGTGCTTGTCGCGTTGGTGTTTCCTTTTCTACATTTCTTTTTTAACACAGAGTCATAAATTATTGGGAGTTACAGACAAACTAGGATGATTATAGAAGATACCCAAATTCCGATGCAGTCTGAAAGGTGATGGTAGGGGTGAGGTGGAGGGTTAGCTGAGTTTAATAAGCATATTTACTGAGCTGTAGCAGGCTCCTTGCCTGCTCATAAGGAGCGTGCTGTCTCTGGGGAAGAGACTGGACAGTCAGAAGGACATATTACTCAAATCTAGATGGAAGCACGCTGTAACAGAAGTATGCACAAATACACAGGAGGGAGGCAGCAAGCGCCGCGAAGAGTGGCAGAGGAGTCCATATTTCAGCCAGTAAAGACACCTGAGAAATAAAACGAGGCCTCTCTCACATCGCGGTGCTGTAATTGATACAACTGAGACTTGTAAAGTCATCCTCACGACAGAAAGAATGACCTCCGCCAAGACCAGGCAGCCGGTGAATGGAGCGCGGTGGGCTGGGGTGTTGGGAAACCCCAGCGGTTTTCTCAGGCTTGAAATTGGTCCCAGTGTCGGGAGGCATCTGGGTTAAAAGAGGAAAGCGAGAGAAATGCAGTTGGAAGAGAGAGGCGGATTCCCTGCCCAGCAGAACAGCCTCCCTGTCCGAGCGGGCTCACAGAGGATTCGGCAAGCATATGATGAATGTCGAACCTCAGCTGACTCTGTTTCTGGGAGAGAACAGAATAAGGGAGTCTTTTTCCAATTCGTTTTGAAGACAGTCTTCTGTCGCACTTACACAACAGGCCAATCCAACTGGAGGGGAAGTTGGAAACTGTCGTCAGACCTGCGCTGGGAGCTGTGCGCGGTCCCCACGGTGGGGTAGCTAAGGACCATCCTACCCCCACCAGCCCCTGACTCTGCAGGATAGCAGCGTGACGTGTTCCTACCCAGTGGGTCCGCAGTGTGAGTTTAAAACATCCACACCCTTCACTACTTTCTCTGGCCATGCAGGCTAGAACTGTGCGAGCCTAAGATATTTACAAATTCACACCAGGGTCTGCAGGATCTCCTGGTCCCCTGGTCTGTGAACATTAGAGTTGGAAAAAAATCCAGACAGATCCCTCTTTTATTTCCTCAGGAGAGGAAACTGAGGCCTTAGGAGAAGTAACTTGCTCACGTCGGCTGTTTGCAACCGGTGAAGGGGAGATGGGAACCCACGTGGCTGAGATCTTTGTTCAGTGCTCTTGCTACAACGTGAAAGAATCTGTTGTCCTTCTGCTTTTGACTCATAAGACATTCATTTAGCCTACTCAGAGCCAGACACTCTCGAGAGATAGGACAGTGAACCTGTTGTAATTCCAGTCCTCGAAGAACTGTTGCAGCCTTTGGGAGTGACAGAGAAATGATGAGAAATTGCACTGGAGTGTATAGCTGAACTTGTCACTGGCTGGCTCCTGAATAGGCAGAGAATAAGATTGAAGGCAGGAGGAGAAGGTGGCAGCAAAGGATAAGACGGTTAGGTAATATCACTGACTCAATGGACATAGTTTGAGCAAACTCCAGGAGGTGGTGAAAGACGGGGAAGCCTGCGTGCTGCAGTCCACGGGGTTACAGAGTCAGACAGGACTTAGTGACTGAACAATGAAAGGGCTGTGTCAGTTATCACTTCTCACTTCCCAGTTTCCACTCCTTTCTCCACCAGATACTGTGCCTGGAAAATCTTCGACTGTTCCACATGTGGCGCTAGAAATCCCTAAGTGATCCAGGCAAGAGATGAACACATATTCAGCATCAAACAAGAGACACAAGAAAGTAGGCACAGACACAGCCTGTCCTATTTGAGAAAAGACTTGAGCCCAGAAGCCAGCTATAGATCACTCAGCAAAATGAATAAGTACTGATCATGGCTTTGTGTGTGTTTAGTCATGGAGATAGCTGCAAAGATATCTGAGAGCAATTTGTATAGGTAGGGTTACGCAGTGCGTTAGTGTCCTGCTTTCTTCTCCTCACCCTGAGTCCTATGCTCTACAAAGTTGTGGGAAATGCAGGATAACAGCTGCAGAGGCTCACAAAGCATGACACCCTGAGCAAGACAGATCTTTGCTCTTCATCCCACCGTGGAGTGCACACTTCAGATTATTGATGCCAAGTACTTTCCTTCTGGAATTGTAAATGTCCTCCCACTGAGCAGGAAATCATATACCATCCAGGGTTCTGATGCAAGCAGCATGAGTTTCTACAGCTTTGCAGGAGACATATGGAAGTGGTGTTACCTCTTTTGTGAGTTGCCAGCCCAAATGCAAGGACCATTTCTTCCTTAGAAAGTATGCACTTCTTTTCCAAAGTGCATTTTCTTTATGGCAATCACCTTGCAGGGCCTGGTGGCAAGTCAGTAAGTTGGCTACAGGGCTCCCTGTGGGAAAGACGTGGAAGGCCGTTATCCTGGAGAATATTCCAGATGCAACCCTTTTCTTCTAGATTGGCAATAAATTATGTGTATCCAACTCCCCTGACCTTGCGGGAACGAGAGGTAAGGGGGCCCTAACTCCTGGTGGAAGACTCTTACCACATGAGACGTCCTGAAAGTGAGGTGTGAAGAGATGAGGCTGTGAGCACATAGAAAATTTAACCTAAGGAAACACCAGAGATGGGGGCTTCAGTTCACAGCTGCACTCCAGCGTTCTCTGCGGCTTGACTGAAGCTCCGTTTGGCAGCCAGGAATGGGTTTTGATTTTTCTAGAGGGGTGGAGGAATTATTGACAGGCATCTCCACATTGCTATAGACCCTTTAGAGGTAGGATCTAAGAAGACATTGCTGTTATTTTGTTCACTGCCCTATTCCCAGAAAGAAGAGCAGCCACATCCAGGAGACACACGGTCCAAGATCAGGGAAACCTCTCCCTCTTTGCCCTAACGACCGCACTCCCTCATGCATAGAGGAGCTACAAGGGACGCAGCCAGTAGATGGAACCCAGAATAAGAATCGGGCCATTATATGATGTTTGCCACAAGCCAGTCTCCTTATTAAGCATCTTTGTTTAACTTCACATGAACAGTATGAGGCAGGTACTGTTATTAGTTCAATTTTGCCAAGGAGAAAACTAAAGCAAAGAGAAGTGAACAAGCTGCCAAGAACACCCAGCTAATTGTTGACAGGTCTTGGATTGTGAACCTAGCAGTCTACTACATGGCATTCATACATTCTTTTCTTAAAACTGACAGGCTGAAAATAAAAATTAATTAAAAAAAAAACTGACAGGCTGTCTGTGGACAGAAAGGGGTCTAGACCTTCTAGAGAAATTCTAGTGGGAAACAGATGACCAACATGAAGAGCAATGGGTAATGATGACTCCCTCAACTCTTCTTTATACATACCTTCAATTCCTTGGATGATGGTTGGGGGAGATTTCTCTACCTCTCTCTCTCTCCTCCTTCTAGACTCTCACATCACTATAATAAACACTATAGTGTACTTCAAGGTAAAGACGATGGACTTATTAGAAGTATCCACTCCCATTAATGGACAATATAAGGAACTTTTTCAAGGAAAAACTATAAGAATAGGAAAAAAAGAAGTTGTCACACTAACTCAATATTTTCAAAAATGTAAGGCAGAGGGGAAAACAAGCTGACACAGGAAAAGAGAATTCTAACCTCGCACTGGAAAAGCAGACGACTGACCCAGCGCATCCAGGCATCCCAAGAGGCTCAAGAATTGGTGCCATCACATAACTTTAGAAACAGTCGCGAATAAGAAATGCTAGTAAAAAGTGAGAGAAATAAAAATGTGTTTTTCAAGACCCTCAGATTCCCAAATCATTATTTCTTCTCCTCCACCATGGTAGAAGATGAGAGTGAAAATGCAGGTCGCTCAGTTGTGTCCGACTCTTTGCGGCCTCATGGACTATACATACAGTCCATGAAATTCTCCAGGCCAGAATACTGGAGTGGGTAGCCATTCCCTTCTCTAGTGGTTCTTGCCTGGAGAATCCCAGGGACGGGGGAGCCTGGTGGGCTGCCGCCTATGGAGTCGCACAGAGTCGGACACGACTGAAGCGACTCAGCAGCAGCAGCAGCAGCAGCAGTGTATATTCCCCACTGAAGGATTGAACCCAGGTCTCCCACATTGCAGGTGGATTCTTTACCAGCTGAGCCACAAGGGAAGCCCAGGAATAATGGGGTGGGTAGCCAGTCCCTTCTCCAGGGGATCTTCCCAACCTAGGAATCAAAGTCAGGTCTCCTGCATTGCAGTTGGATTTTTTACCAACTGAACTATGAGGGAAGCCCCGAAGATAAGAACTCCAATCTTTTTTTTTTCAGTATCCATTTACTTATTTTTCTTGACTGGAAAGTCCCATGGACAGAGGAGCCTGGTGAGCTATAGTCCATGGGATCACAAAAACTTGGGTACAACTGAGGGACTGAAAAAGTGCGTTTATTTATTTAGCAGCATCAGGTCAGCACATGGAATCAGTAGCTGTGGTGCTCACGCTTTCTATTTTCAGTGTGAGGGCTTAGTTGCCCTGCCTGTGGGATCTCAGTTCCCCAACCAGGGCTCAAACCCACGTCCTCTGCATTGGAACGTGGATTCTTAACCATGAACCACCAGGGCATCTGGAGAACACCAGTCTTTTAAGAAAGCAAAAAACAGTCTTTGAGCTGGGAGAATACAAGATGTATCTGAGAGTGGGTATTACATGCAAGCCAGGGGGGTTCCAACACTGTCTGCTGGGAAGCCCAGAGCCCCTCATGCCCCATGGCTCCAGAATGCAGGCAGTTTGACTTTCAGGCAAGAGGTTAGAAGACTTTTTCCACAGGTTACTACCTTCTCCCCAAAGGAAAGACTGAAAGATGCTAATATTGGAGATTCACAACTAAACGGCCAAGAAACACCACACCACAGTCCAGCTCTCAGATGGCAAGCTCCGTCAGCTTTTAAAATTCCTCTCTCTAACACAAGAAGGCACAGGGAAATGGTGACACCAGGAAAGTCTATCACATGAAAGACAGGAATGAAAACACAAAAGCAGAAAGAGCAGCTTGGAGGACAGAAAAGATCAAACAACCCCTCAAAAACAGGAGGAATGATGCAATTAATTAGAAGCAATTGTTTTGAAAGTTAGGAGCAAAATAAAATGAAATCCTGCCAGATATTACTTCTTTTTGAAACGGAACACTTAGAAAACTAACAAAAAATACTATTAGAAATTAAAAGGATAATAGCAGAAATAAAAACATTAAAACAGAATGGTTAGGAGTTAAAGCTGACAAAAATCTAAAAGAATAAGGCAGAGGGACAAAAGGAAAATATGTGAACAAGATTTACCTACAAGCTTTCATATCTCAGTTCAGAAGTTCCAGGATAAGCAAGCAGAGAAATGGGAGGGAAGGAAATCATCAAAGAAGTAATTCAAGAGATTTTTTTTTTCCCCAGAGCTGAAGGATATAGATTTCCAGATGGAAAGATCACACTGAATGTCAAATATAATGGATGAAAGATCCAGGGCACATCCCTTTGAAAGTTCAGAATTCTGGTAACACAGATAAGATCCTACCACCTGTAGATGGAAGACAGCTGGGCATAAAGATCCAACCAGTCCATCCTAAAGGAAAATCAACCCCGAATATTCACTGAAGGACTGATGCTGAAGCTGAAGCTCCGATACTTTGGCTACCTGATGAGAAAAACCTATTCATTGAAAGACCTCGATGCTGGGAAAGATTGAAGGCAGGAGGAGAAGGAGACGACAGAGAATGAGATGGTTGGATGGCATCACTGACTCAATGGACTTGAGTTTGAGCAAACTCTGGGAATAGTGAAGGACAGGGAAGCCTGATGTGCTGTAGTCCATTGGGTCACAAAGTACTGGACATGACTTCGCAACTGAACAACATAGAATCAGGAATCAGAGGGCTTTGAGCTTCCTAATAGTAATAC
Source organism: Aepyceros melampus (assembly GCA_006408695.1). Lineage (NCBI taxonomy): Eukaryota > Metazoa > Chordata > Mammalia > Artiodactyla > Bovidae > Aepyceros > Aepyceros melampus. The sequence goes on along the minus strand of SJXQ01003616.1, from coordinate 41,137 downwards.
TAGAAGTTAGAAGTCAATAGAATGTCTTCAGCAATGGAGTAAGGGGAAACATGACACCCTAAAATGCTATTTCTAGCAAAACTAACAAACATGAAAATGAATACAAACATTTCCAGACATACTGTGTGACAAAAAAATAAATCAATGAATTTCCCTCCCACAGTCTGTCCGAGGAAGTTACTAAAGGATGTGCACCACAAAAACGAGGGAATAAACCAAGGAAGAGGAAGATGTAGGAGAGAGAAAACAAGGTCTAATACAGGAGAACAAAAAGAAGCTCCAAGGTCACAATTAAATGGTTGCAGGAGGGCACCTGAGCCCTTGCTGAAGATGGCACCCAGACCCGACAAAGCAGCTCTAAGCAAGATGAAGGCAGCTCCAGGATGAAGGAAAAAATTAATAGAATACATGCTATACCGTATACTGGCATCTTTACAAGTCTCCATGTTTTTCTTACCAGTCAGATTCTGACCCTAAAACTCTTATGTGGATCTACCACTGGTCAGCAAAAAGGGCTTTGAAATGAGAGAGACCTGTGTTCAAACCCTGTCTCTGCCTTCAGATCTGCACTTTGCAGAGACGAGTAGCTTCTTGCAAATGATGTAAACAATACTCTGGGTTCACAAACAACTTTGCCTAAAAACACAAGGTACATTTTATTTTCTGAAGCAAGAAAGGCACTGGACGATTTTCACTGACCATATGGAAATCATGAGAAAGCATGTATTTGTGGGCAGGAAAGATTAATAGGAGGAGGTTGCTAGATCAGGGGTTCCAACAGTTAAGACAGTAACAATGATTCAGTTTTAAACTGGAACTAGAAAGGTAACTGTCTACTTGGAGTCAGGGGAGGCTGAGCCTAGGAGGGCTCCAATAGTGGTATATATCAAATAAGAGAAGTTCTTATCCTTGTGATGTCAGACAGCTGTTTGCCATTTCCCCTGAAAGCAGCGGGAAATTGGCTTAAACTGCAAAGATCTGAGTTAGACATAAGGAAAAAATTCCTGACAGTAGGGGTTGTTAAACAATGGAACAAGTTAGCAATAACAATGGTGGAGAATGGGCTTCCCAGGGCTCTTTGGACATTGTACCCCATTTGTCTGGAAGGTTTTGATATAACCTTGCTTATTGGCGACCCTTGAGGATCCTTTCCAGTTCTCTGGTTCTTAATTAGTTCAGCATGTTTTTACATTAATAGCATTATAATCTTGATCACAACTGATTAAAAGACAAAAATCAATTTCCCACTCAAATCCCCCAAACAAGAAGGTATTTTGCTCCCCAGTATACAAGAACTGGGATGGTCTGCACATTTTCATTCGTATGTTTTTAATTTCCTCAGGGAAGTTTTAAAACTGAGATTTTCATAAACCAAAGTTTAGCCCAAGAATACATTGAATTATAAACTGGTGGAAATGCTGAATAGAGATGTATAATGGAAACGTTAACAGGCCTTTAGCAGTGATGGCAATAGCGTGTCACTACAATGCAAGGAAATCGTGTTAAAGTAACTGCTATTGTAGATAAGGGGGTGCCGCTCTTAATAATGGATTTTTCATGCATTACTTCTACGCTTTTAACATTTTTTCCATCATGAATAGTGACCTTGGAATAATGCTAAGAACCATATTTTGTATTTAACCTAAATACCAAATTTAAAGACTCAAATAGATAATACAAAGGACTTGATTCCATGCTGCTGAAGATTGTGCAAGGTCATAGAAAGCATCTACAAACTCTAGTAATGGAAGTAAACCTTTTTTATGGAAAATATGCAATGCATAACTACTGTCTTCCAACAAAGCCAGTGATATTTCATGGAAAGGAAGAAAATGAAACTGAACTGATGAGTAGATATCATTTCGGTACAAAGACAGATGGAAGGAGCTTCACCAATCCCTCCAATAATTCCTACAGTCCCTCCAAAGTCACCCTAAAAATGTTTAAAGCAAAATGGTATATTTGTAATCACAGCTTCCAGATTAATTCCCTTAATGCTTCTGCCAACCAAATTCTTAAGACCTTCCTCCACCTAAATTCTAGAATCACAGTGTGTATCAAGGAAAACAAAATAAATTGGGTATGCACTTATCCCGGTCCTAGGAAAAACTAAGATGGATTCATTTAAAATTTGTTGACTTAAACCACTTCCCTTAAAATACTCAGCCCTCCTGTCCCCCAGCATCTCAACCCTCCTCTGTGACTGGCATACTCACGTCACCTCCGTTTTTCTTGGTCTGTCCCTGCCCTGATTCTGCTCACCCCACTTCATGTTCTTGTCTCTTGGGATCAGAATGCCAAAGAGCCGTCCTGATAAATTCGTCGATCTAATGGGAAACAGGTAGGTAAGAAGAGGGATGCATGTGTGAACCAGACTGCCTGATGTTAAATACCAGCAGCTCCACCTCGGTCTGTGAGCCTTTGGACAGTATATTCAACCTCTTCATGCTTGCTTGGCCTCCTCTATAAGATGGAGATGTTAACAATACCTCTCTCTGAAGGTTACTGGAGGATTAAATGAGTTGATACACATAAGCAATGTTAATTGGGGAAGGAAATGGCAACCCACTCCAGTATTCTTGCCTGGAGAATTCCAAGGACAGAGGAGCCTGGTGGGCTACAGTCCATGAGGTCACAAAGAGTCAGACATGACTATGCGACTAACTGTGAATGTTAATACACAGAAAGCGAAGAGGAACTATAAGAGCCTCTTGATGAAAGTGAAAGAGGAGGGTGGAAAAGGTGGCTTAAAACTCAGCATCAAAATACTAAGATCATGGCATCTGGTCCCATCACTTCATGGCAAATAGATGGGGAAACAATGGAAACAGTGACAGACTTTATTTTCTTGGGCTTCAAAAATCACTGTGGATGGTGACTGCAGCCATGGACACTTGCTCCTAGGAAAACACCTGCTTCTTGGAAGAAAAGCTATGACAAACCTATACAGCATATTAAAAAGCAGAGACATCAGTTTGCCAAAAAGGTCTGTATGCTATGGTTTTTCCAGTAGTCAAGTACAGGTGTGAGAGTTGGGCCATAGAGAAAGCTGAGTGCTGAAGAATTGACGCTTTCAAACTGTGGTGCTGGAGAAGACTCTTGAGAGTCCCTTGGACAGCAAGAGGATCAAACCAGTCCATCCTAAAGGAAATCAGCCCTGAATATTCATTGGAAGGACTGATGCTGAAGTTGAAGCTCCAATACTTTGACCACCTAATCTGAAGAGCCAACACATTGGAAAAGACCCTGAGGCTGGGAAAGATCAAGGGCAAGAGGTAAAGAGGATGACAGAACATGAGATGGTTGGATGGCTTCATCACCTCAATGGACTTGAGTTTGAGCAAACTGGGAGATAGTTAAGGACAGGGACACCTAGCATGCTGCAGTCCATGGGGTCGCAAAGTGTCAGACAGGACTAAGCAATTGAACAACCACAAAGGAGTCCAGCCCAGTGCTCTCTGACAACCTGGAGGGGTGGGACATGAGGAGAGGGAGGGAGATTCAAGAGGCTTGTGGCTGATTCATGCTGATTTATGGCAGAAACCAACACAACATTGTAAAGCAACTATCCTCCAATTAAAAATAAAATTTTAAAAATAACGCCAGTTTTCCCCTTGCTGATTACACAAGTTCATTGTCTGAAAGTTTGAAGTTACAGAAATGCATAATGAAGAAAATAAAAATTACCTATAGTTCTACAAAAGTAAAGATACTAACTGCTGAACAGTAAGGACTAGGCATTTTCTAATTTAATCCTCACAACAATCCTGTGAGCTAAAGATGTTATTCATGTTTTTAGGTGAGAGGCCCACAGAGTTGATGAACTGTAGACCTTGGATCAGAAACTGCATCTGCCTGTTTCAAAGTTGGTACCCTTGACTCTTAGCTTCTCTAACCTCCTACAGAGCGTATATACGTGTTCAGCCTGTCATGTTTCTTCAATGTAACCAAATTAAGGTTGTACACTATCACAGTCTAAAATGTCAACTATTTAAGGAAAGAAAGCAGCCAACAAAAGTAAGATTTTTATTAAGCTGGTTTAAGAACTTGTTTCTCTGATTCTCCTCTTCTCCCACGAGTAAGTACTCAACAATGCGTCCTCTGGAAGTACACCCACTCTATTTCTGATTTATCTTACCCTGCGTCTCAGTGGGTTTCTTATTTTTGTAAGCTTTATTTCAAAACCTGCTTGTGGAAGCTGCAGGCTAAGTGCTCACTTTACACCCAGTCCACTCTCCCTTCCCAAAGCCACTTTCTTCTGCAGTATTTTTATGTCTACATGCCACACATGAGCTTGGAAACCCAGCAAGACATAAATCAACTCCATGTCCACCATCAGGTATGGGCAAGCTTCCTGGTTTCTTCATTTTTAAAAATAGGTAAAATTCACAAGATCTGGAAATTAAGTGAAATAGTGTGTACAAAGTCCCAAGTATATCAAGCATCCTCTGTAACAGCTATTGATGATATTAGTCATAATGAGGTTTTGATGATTTATTCTAAAAAAAAAAAATGGTACTTTAGTGGGACCGGAAGATTCATACTTTCTTCCCTGGACAAGACTAGGGAAACCTACTGACTTCTTGCCCTTTGTGCATCTTTTTATCCGTCTCTATACTGGTAGTAGGAGAAGGCAATGGCACCCCACTCCAGTCCTCTTGCCTGGAAAATCCCGTGGACGGAGGAGCCTGGTAGGCTGCAGTCCATGAGGTCGCTAGGAGTCGGACACGACTGAGCGACTTCACTTTCACTTTTCACTTTCATGCCTTGGAGAAGGAAATGGCAACCGACTCCAGTGCTCTTGCTGGAGAATCCCAGGGATGGGGGAGCCTGGTGGGCTGCCGTCTATGGGGTCGCACAGAGTCGGACACGACCGAAGCAACCTAGCAGCAGCAGCAGCATACTGGTAATATACAACCTTTTTTAGATTTGAACACTCACTTTTAACACACACACAAAACTCACTGGTGTCTCACAGAATGATAGCTGGTAATTAAGAAAATAACTCTCATCAGACCTGTTTCCCATACATTGGGAACCTGTCCTCCAGCTTCTCATGACCCTCTGTTCAGAAATTCTCTCTCCAAACACAATATGAAAAAATGAATCTTTACTCATCAAATAGAATCACATTCCTACCTCCAGTTCTGCCTCGTGTTGAGGGAATTATGGGGTCAGCTGGAATGGACAGTTGGCTATTCTCGAACTTTCCTGTTCCCTTTACAGAAGATGTCTTGGTTTACGCTCACAGATGGTCCACCATGTCCATTGTTCATGAACTTTTTTAACAGTTTAATACTCTAAAAACAACCTTATTTCTCTTTAAGTTCCTGGCAGAGCATGTGGGAAAGGAAAGATTTCACTTGACCCTTTGTACTCACAATACAGACAATCAATAAACATCTACTAATTTGGTTCTTGATGTTGAAATTTAAAGTAGATATTTGCATTCTCCAAACACATCCAGCACTTCCCCAACTCTGACTTTTCTCTACCTAGAGGGGCTTCTCTTTATGTTCAAACTCAGTCAACGCTTCTAGGAGCCAATATTGCTCCAACATCAGCTTATTTAGAAAATGTCCCTCCCTTGAACTCCTGACAGCTTGCTCTCAGACCAGACTAGGACTTTCTGTCCCTAGTCAAGCACATGATACATCAGGGCAATCGTGTGAAGCCAGGCTGCCAGAGTACACCCACAATACGGCATGACCTCCCACCATCTTCCTTTTTATCCGTGCCATCCACTCTCACCCCTAGTTTTCTGGGCCTTGCTAAAATCATCTTATTACACTTACAGTGATGATCTCTGAGTCTAGGTCTCCTTTTCCTGCATTTCCACCTCCCAGGGTTACAGTAGATACTCAGCTCCGGAGAACAGGAGGATGGATGATATGTTTTCCAGCACCACTTTCTTCCTCTCCTTGCCACCTCCAATCATTTCTCTGTGTCTCCATTTTCCTTCTGACAATATTTGTCATTTTGCTTACAGCAAAGAAACTCAGGGTGTCTCAGCACCCCACACTCACATTCTCATCAAAATCAAACACAAAGTAAGTGCAAAAGTAGCTAGGGCACAGATTTCCCGTTATATCTGCTATCTGATCATATTTCCGTTCTAAAGATGTTTTCCATTGTTTCTTTTTTTCCCCCTGGCTCAGTTAGGTTACTAGAATTACAAAGTGAAGATTATAGATACAAAGTCCTGTACCTGTAAATTCAGATGCGATTAGGATGCTAAACAGTGGGTCCAACTGATTTATCTTAACCCACAGGACTGAGATGATTAACATAAGATATGCTGCTGCAGCTAAGTTGCTTCAGTCGTGTCCAACTCTGTGTGACCCAATAGACGGCAGCCCACCAGGCTCCCCGTCCCTGGGATTCTCCAGGCAAGAACACTGGAGTGGGTTGCCATTTCCTTCTCCAATGCATGAAAGTGAAAAGTGAAAGTGAAGTCGCTCAGTCATGTCTAATCCTTAGCAACCCCATGGACTGCAGCCTATCAGGCTCCTCCGTCCATGGGATTTTCCAGGCAAGCGTACTGGAGTGGGGTGCCACTGCCTTCTCCGAACATAGGATATAGATATCGATTAACACCAGATACAGATATGGATATGGACATGGACGTAGACATAGGTACAGATCCCAGCCATTTATATATCCTTGTTTGTTGCCTAATATATCGCACAATTCGTGAACCACTTTAGCATTAATCAACAAACACCATCAAACCCAGGTATTACTTTTTACCTAATTGCCTCTCTCTTTCTCACAGGCCTCCACTCCATAGCATCAGACTGTGCTTTGACCAGAAGGAAGGGGTCAAGGTGCAAAGTGACTGCCGTGTTATGTGGGTGTCACATAAATGCATTAGCTTGGTGGACCAAACAAGGGAAAATATTTTGATGAACAAATGGCATTTAGAAATGTTAGTGCATTTAAAACATTTTCCCAGTGTGGTTACATTAGCGGACCTACACAATCCAGGGCCATGAGGCAGAGCTTCAAGGGGATTGTGAGCTTAAAAAGTTACCCTTGTTCTGACACCTATTAATAACCACCTTTGGAGAATAATAAAGCAGAGCGAAAACAGAATTGTTAGTCTCTGGGCCTGAAAATATTCCATAACTGTGACTCACACAGAAAAAAAAGTCTGTACAGTATATGTTTATTCTCTGCTGAGTAAGAGGCTTTTGGCATAAAGAAACCTATTGTACATAATTCTAGGTGCCAGTGATACTTGGGCCCTTTCCCTGACACCTCCTGCTTGAGGAGCAGATTGGCTGCAAGCACACGATGTTCACTGGCCAGAGAATTCAGAACGTTTAAGCTCGTATTCACTTTGGAGGTATTTTCACTCTCTGGGCTAAAGAAAAACCGCAATGTATTGGAAAAGGAAAACTTTTCTCATCTTAAATCTTTGATTCAATTGCCTCTTTCAGCAAGTTCTGGAAATGCCTCCATTGTCATTGATGGCTTACATTTTTTTCACTGGAGGAATAAAACGATTGTTGGGGAGGACTGGGCTCTCAGGGTGCATTGATATTTAGGGTTGTACAATCAAATGTCAAATGCCAGCTTGTTTGACAGAGCCATGTTTATAGGATCATGCTCCATGATGAGAAGAAGCTTTTAATTTGATTATTTTTCCATTTCCACTGGTATTGTTCACTTGGGCACCCTAAAATCTCCTGCCAAGCTTAAACATCACTGGAAAGCTCTTTATTTATCCCCAAAGCAGAGCATTCCAAATGTAGAAGACCACCAAAAGGATTAAAGATCCAGTGCCATTTTCTTAATCAATTTCTAAAACACCAAATTGGAGATCTCAGATCTCAGATCTGTCTGCCCTCGACATACACAGCTTCTTTACGGAGTCCAGATTCTAACCAGGGGCCCTTGTACTTATCTCTGGGCAGTTGTTGTCAAGTTCAGACCAATAGAGAGATTCTCTCTGGTCAACCAGTAGGGGCTGTGATAAGCTAGCTGGAGTTTTAAGTCTTTCAAAAAGATTTAAAAGGGATTATAGAGAAGACAAAACCTCAGTGGAAGTTCAGCTCTGAGACCAACATCAGCCCACAGACAGAGGCTCAGTCTGGCAAGACAGAGCCAATTGTAGAGGAATACTCACATCTGGGGTACATCGGCTGGAGAAGGTGGATCCTGCCTGAGCCGTGTAGGGGTGGGTGGCGCGGGGGACCAGGCAATGGGATAGTTACTTTAGCTTTCAAGACCTGACAAGAGTTTGTTTCTATTACAGATAAATAAACTGAATACAGAATTATAAGCTGATAGAAGTTCAGAATTGGAAAGGCTCTTAGAGGTTGTACTGTTCAATTTCCTACTTCTTTGGATGATCAGATCCCCACTCTCATATCTGCTTCAGTGATGCTTTTGAACTGTGGTGTTGGAGAAGACTCTTGAGAGTCCCTTGGACTGCAAGGAGATCCAACCAGTCCATTCTAAAGAAGATCAGTCTTGGGTGTTCTTTGGAAGGAATGATGCTAAAGCTGAAACTCCAGTACTTTGGCCACCTCATGTGAAGAGTTGACTCATTGGAAAAGACTCTGATGCTGGGAGGGATTGGGGGCAGGAGGAGAAGGGGACGATAGAGGATGAGATGGCTGGATGGCATCACCGACTCGATGGACATGAATTTGGGTGAACTCCGGGAGTTGGTGATGGACAGGGAGGCCTGGCGTGCTGCAGTTCATGGGGTCGCAAAGAGTCGGACACGACTGAGCGGCTGAACTGAACTGAACATCACCTTCAGCGTCAGGACCACTATTAGAGCATTAATTAAATTGTGCCTATGCTCAGCCCTTCTTAAGCATTGTTCCACTCATGTGCTCAATTCTGCAACTTGTGTGTTATTTACCCATTTCACACATGAAAAATTGAGAAATTAAATAATTTGCCAAATCAAGAAGAGCTGGAATTTGAATGTGGATTATTCTATCCTTTCCCCCATGCGTCATCCAATGTCAATTTGAATACAACAAGGAGCTCAGTACTGCCCGGAGCAGTCAATTCTATTTTAACACAGTTCCCATTGTGCCTCATCTTCCCTGGTGGCTCAGAGGTTAAAGTATCTGCCTCCAATGCGGGAGACCAGGGTTCGATCCCTGGGTTGGGAAGATCCTCTGGAGAAGGAAATGGCAATCCACTCCAGTATTCTTGCCTGGAGAATCCCATGGACTGAGAAGCCTAGTAGGTTACAGTCCACGGGGTCGCAAAGAGTCGGACACGACTGAGCGACTTCACCTCACCTCACCTCACCCATTGTGCCTCAATGAAATAAGCTGAAACTCTGCCCTTTGATTGGAATACTGCCTGCTAAATTCCTGAAGAACAGGTCTAATCCTTCAAATGGAAACCCTGGAACCATCAGAAGGTCTTACTTATACCTCTCTCTTTAAATCCTCTTCCCTTCCAGCTTACCTGATGGCTGAGATGGTAACAAATTTGTCTGCAATGTGGGAGACCTGGGCTTGACCCCTGGGTCAGGAAGATCCCCTGGAGGAGGGAATGGCTACCCACTTCAGTATTCTTGCCTGGAGAATTAATGGACAGAGGAGCCTGGCAGGCTTCATACAGATTTTGGGGTTGCAAAGAGTCAGACAGGACTGAGCGACTAACACTTTCACTTTTTTTCACTTCCTTCCAACTAAATTCCTCTTCCTTTTCTCCCTTCTTTAACAGCTTCTTGTAACTAATGATGAGAGATTCTGGCCTCAAAATCCAAGCTTTTCTAGAGCAGAAGTCATTTCTTACTCATCCCATATCCTCAAAACCTAACACTGTGCCTGTCCTTAAGTGAGTTGTCTATGAAAGTTAAGAGATATAGGACGTGATCAATACAACAATCAAAAGGTATTAAACGCCCTCTTTTAAATTGTGGCAACTCTTTACAATCTTTATAGAGCATGGAGCCAAAGGAAAATGGAATCTCCATGTGTAACATGGCTTTTAATTTGGATAAGACTAGCACGTTCTTTCTAGGAAATGATGTTGCGTATTAGTCACCCAGTCATGTCCAACTCTTTGCAACCCCATGGACTATAGTCCGCCAGGCTCCTCTGTCCATGGAATTCTCCAGGCACGAATACTGGAGTGCATTGCCATTTCCTTCTCCAAGGGACTTTCCCCACTAAGGGTCGAACCCGGACCTCCCGCAGATTCTTTACAGTCTGAGCCGTATTACTCTTAATGCAGCACAGGATGGTGTCAGGATTCTGAGTGTCTGGTTACAGTATTGACTCATTCCAAAGTTAGGAGCCGTAAAGCTCTAGGTCATTTTGTATGGGCTTTCATACGCCCTACTATGCTGCAACAGTAGCTCTGAGACCTAAGGGCAGGACTTCATCCCTAGTAATGCCTACACTAAGCCCATTCATGGTCTTGACTACTAAGATCCTGCAGTCTATCGTGGAAAAGAGTCATTACCCTTTCCACCTTTGTTTTATCCTGAATTGGTGAAATCAGACATCCATGATCTTTCTCCTACCATGGAAGAAAGGTCTTCCACAGCTGGTTTTCCTTTTAAGCCATCTTTCCTCACCAAAAAAAAAAAAAAAAACCCCTCTTGACTCCTCGTCAGCTGATGCTCCTGCCTCTTCATCTAGAATTAATGCTGATCCTTGAAAAGAGATTTTTATGGAGCATCATACTCATGATCTAAGGATCAGGTAACTATTTCATCCAGTTCTGATCTCCTGGACTTTGGCTAATACCTTGGTTCTCCGGCTCCTGGGTTGATAATTAATTTAGTCCATTAGTTGCATGAAGACATGTAAGTTCAATTAAATTATATATGTGCAGGAACAAACAAATGCTTAAAATTATCAGTTGGACTTACAAGTTTATTTCACATTCTTGGCAAGTTGGAGTTATCTCCGGAATGATTCCATTTTACAGTGCTACTGAGAAATGGAGTATTCCTGCCATATCAATAAATAAGGATATCACAGCCATCAGCAATTCTGGCCCTTCAAATGTGAATTTCTGAGCCCCAAGGGCACCCAGGGAGAACAATTCCTCCTATCCGGCAGCCATCTATCACTTCCCATGGTGAACACTGAGGAAGGAGCTGGGAGAGGCAGATATGAAAATACGCAGGATCCTGGACACAGGTAGCTGAGATGCATATGAAAAGAATGATTTCAGTGAGCCCAGACTCTTGCATCTTCCCATACATCACTGCAGTTCAGTTCAGTCACTCAGCCGTGTCTGACTTTTTGCGACCCCATGGTCTGCAGCACGTCAGGCTTCCCTGTCCATCACCAACTCTCAGAGCCTAATCAAACTCATGTCCATCAATTTGGTGATGCCATCCAACCATCTCATCCTCTGCTGTTCCCTTCTCCTACTGTCAATCTTCCCCAGCAAAAGGGTCTTTCCTAATGAGTTGGTTCTTCGCATTAGGTGGCCAAAGTACTGGAGTTTCAGCTTCAGCATCAGTCCTTCCAATGAATATTTAGGATTGATTTCCTTTAGGATTGACAGGCTTGATCTCCTTGCAATCCAAGGAACTCTCAAGAGTCTTCTCCAACATCGCAATTCAAAAGCATCAGTTACTTGGCACACAGCTTTCTTTATAGTCCAACTCTCACATCCATACATGACTACTGGAAAAAGCATAACTTTGACTAGATGGACCTTTGTTGGCAAAGTAACATCTCTGCTTTTTAGTATGCTGATTAGGGCTGGAGGAAGCACAAGATGGAATCAAGATTGCTGGGAGAAATATCAATAACCTCAGATATGCAGATGACACCACCCTTATGGCAGAAAGTGAAGAGGAACTAAAGAGCCTCTTGAAAGTGAAAGAAGAGAGTGAAAAATTTGGCTTAAAGCTCAACATTCAGAAAACTAACATCATGTCATCTGGTCCCATCACTTCGTGGGAAATAGATGGGGACACAGTGGAAACAGTGGCTGACTTTACTTTGGGGGGCTCAAAATCACTGCAGATGGTGACTGCAGCCATGAAATTAAAAGATGCTTACTCCTTGGAAGAAAAGTTATGACCAAACTAGACAGCATATTTAAAAGCAGAGACATTACTTTGCCAACAAAGGTCCGTCTAGTCAAGGCTATGGTTTTTCCAGTGGTCATGTATGGATGTGAGAGTTGGACTATGAAGAAAGCTGAACACCAAAGAACTGATGCTTTTGAACTGTGGTGTTGGAGAAGACTCTTGAGAGTCCCTTGGACTGCAAGGAGATCCAACCAGTCCATCCTAAAGGAGATCAGTCCTGGGTGTTCATTGGAAAGATCGATGTTGAAGCTCAAACTCCAATACTTTGGGCACCTGATGCGAAGAGCTGATTCATTTGAAAAGACCTTGATGCTGGGAAAGATTGAGGGCAGGAGGAGAAGGGGAAGATAGAAGATGAGATGGTTGGATGGCATCACTGACTCGATGGACATGGGTATGAGTGTGGTGATAGACAGGGAGGCCTGGCGTGCTACGGTTCATGTGGTCACAAAGAGTCAGACACAACTGAATTGAACTGAACTGAACTAGGTTAGGCATAGCTTTTCTTCCAAGAAACAAGTGTCTTTTAATTTCTTGGCTGCAGCCAACATCTGCAGTGATTTGGGAGCCCCCCAAAATAAAGTCAGCCACTGTTTCCATTGTTTCCCCATTTATTTGCCATGAAGTGATGGGACCAGATGCCATGATCTTTGATTTTTGAATGCTGAGTTTTAAGCCAGCTTTTTCACTCTCCTCTTTCACTTTCATCAAGAGTCTCTTTAGTTCTTCTTCCTTTTCTGCCATAAGGGTGGTGTCATCTGCATATCTGAGGTTATTGATATTTCTCCTGGCAATCTTGAGTCCAGCTTGTGCTTCCTCCAGCCCAGCATTTCTCATGATGTACTCTGCATATAAGTTAAATAAGGAGAGTGACAATATACAGCCTTGATGTCCTCCTTTCCCTATTTGGAACCAGTCTGTTGTTCCATGTCCAGTTCTAATGTTGCTTCCTGACCTGCATACAGACTTCTCAGGAGGCAAGTAATGTGCTCTAGTATTCCCATTGCTTTAAGAATTTTCCAGTTTGTGATCCACACAGTCAAAGGCTTTGGCATAGTCAATAAAGCAGAAATAGATGTTTTTCTGGAACTCTCTTGCTTTTTCCATGATCCAGCGGATGTTGGCAATTTGATCTCTGGTTCCTCTGCCTTTTCTAAAACCAGCTTGAACATCAGGGAGTTCACGGTTCACATATTGCTGAAGTCTGGCTTGGAGAATTTTGAGCATTACTTTACTAGCATGTGAGATAAGTGCAATTGTGTGGTAGTTGGAGCATTCTTTGGCATTGCCTTTCTTTGGAATTGGGATGAAAACTGACCTTTTCTAGTCCTGTGGCCACTGCCGAATTTTCCAAATTTGCTGGCATATTGAGTGCAGTACTTTCACAGCATCATCTTTCAGGATTTGAAATAGCTCAACTGGAATTCCATCACCGCCCCTAGCTTTGTTCTTAGTGACGCTTCCTGAGGCCCACATGACTTCAAATTCCAGGATGCCTGGCTCTATGTGAGAGATCACACCATCGTGGCCATCTGGGTAACTAAGATCTTTTTTGATCTGTGTATTCTTGCCACCTCTTCTTAATCTCTTCTGCTTCTGTTAGGTCCATACTGTTTCTGTCCTTTATTGTACCCATCTTTGCATGAAATGTTCCCTTAGTATCTCTAATTTTCTTGAAGTGAGCTCTAGTCTTTCCCATTCTGTTGTTTTCCTCTATTTTTTTGCATTGATCTCATACATAGAAAAGTGTTAAATTCCTTAACTTGAGACATCTAGTTTTTCTTAATTAACAATAATCTTTTGATGTTCAGACTACCTGCCATTTGTGGCAAACAAGCCTGACTTCTCCCCCACCTCTCTCATGTCCTTGGAGCAGTTTTCTCAGGCTCACTCTCCGTGCTGTCTCCCAGGCTTGAAGTCCTAAAAACTCCCAGCAAATAAAACATAATTCTCAACTTTTCGGTGTGACTAACTTTTAAATCAGCCCTACTATTTCAACCTGTGGCAAGAGAAAGAACACAGGAAGTCCACACTTGCTGTTGGATGCTGCCTCTCAGAAGACGCACTAGTCATTTCCCACGAGGTCTGTGGTCAGAACTTGAGAAAAGGTCTCCATCTAACAGCAGTGAAAACTTTTGTGTGCCTTAGAAGAAGAAACTGACATAGGACTTGATGGGCCCAGAGTATTCTTTCTGCTCCTACTGTTGTCTTACATCCCTCTTTCATCTTTTTTTCTGGGATTAATTCTTCCCCAAACCAAGCATGTTGATGAGAACTGTACTTTTCTGATGCGTCCTGCCTGCCAAAGCTCTTTTTAAGTTTTTTTTTTTAATTTAAGTATAATATCTTTTATAATGTTTCATGTGTATAGCAGAGTGATTCAGTTATACATATACACAGACATATTAATATTAGTCACTCAGCCATGTCTGACTGTTTGTGACCCCAGATTCTTTTCTATTGGAGGTTATTACTTTGCCATATTTCTTATCATCACCTCCTCTTAGATCTCTCACTGACAAGCTCAGAAGATCCCATCAATCAGGACTCTTGTCATGGACAACATAAAATTCCACATACAGAGATTTAAGCAAGGAAGGAAATTTGCTATCTCATGTAACAACATAGCTCAGATGTAGATTTAGTTCTGAATTCAGTTCTGACAGCTCAGATGATGTCATCAAAACTTTTCTTTTCTCCATCTCTTGGGCTCTGTCTATTCCCATCTTAGCTTCATTCTTAGGCTCCACCTGTTAGGAGCTTAAGACAGAGACTCACATTATCATATCAAAGTCTTCTTGGGGCAGAGGGAGTTAGTGGGTCCAGTTCCTACACAGATCAGTCAGAACTGCTGAGTGGGTTTTCCTAGTTTCTGCTTAACCAGCCCAAACAGATGCACATTCCTGAACCCACCACCATCTCTCATGAGATCTGCCACTTTGATTGGGTAGAGGGGTCACATGATATTTCCTGGGCCTCGATGTGAATTCTGCAGAGCCACGTGTACATAAAGTAGGGATAGGCTGGATCCTCAAATTGAAACCATGTGCTGTTTCATAAATGGATGAATGGGTGTTAGCACAGACGGAGACATTGACTATACACTATCACTTGCTAAGTCGCTTCAGTCGTGTCCGACTCTGTGTGACCCCATAGACGGCAGCCCACCAGGCTCCCCGTCCCTGGGATTCTCCAGGCAAGAACACTGGAGTGGGTTGCCATTTCCTTCTCCAAGGCATGAAAGTGCAAAGTGAAAGTGAAGTCGCTCAGTCCTGTCCGACTCTTAGTGACCCAATGGACTTCAGCCTACCAGGCTCCTCCGTCCATGGGATTTTCCAGGCAAGAGTACTGGAGTGGGGTGCCATTGCCTTCTCTGTACACTATCACTTACCTTTGTGTAAACCAGCCTCCAACAGCAGAGTTAAACATCTGCCTGGCCTCAATCTCCATCACCATCGCCTTTGCCAGCTGACTTACTCCTCCTCCAGCCCCCGGAGTGAGCTACTTGCCAGGACCAGATTTCATCTCAGTAGTCAGTTTAATTCTAGATCAAATGGCCAGTTGAACCATTCTCACCAGCAGAAACTAGCCAGACCTAATATGTCATAGATAGTGGATTGAAAAGAACCTCATGTCATACTATTAAGACCACTCCAGGGTGAATAGCAATACATCTTCACGCAACACCCTCAAAAGCAATCAATTCTTCAGCCCCTAATTTCACTACTCTCGAGTGTTTCCACTTCCCCATGTTATTTTATGAGGCTTTGGTGAAAGACTGCCTCAGTTGTCTTTCCAAAGTCCATGCATTACTTCATCTTCCTGACTTGTAACTATAGCCAAGAAGGAAATGAAGTTATTAATCGGGCATGATTTATTCTGAGCAAATCCATCTAGTTTCTAAGACCAACACTTCCTTTTGTCAAGGGCTCACAAGCCATCCTCTTAATAATCCATTCTAGAATTTCACTCAGGATTGACATTAAGCTCGCAGGTCTATAGTGTGCCAATCCCCTTTCCCCCTTTTCAAAAGCCAGGGCTGCGCATGTCAGCCTCCTGTCTCTCAGCACCTCCTCCTTTTTTATGAGCGGCAGCTAATGGAGGATTTGCCTAATGTCTCTTAATGAGCCAGGATTAGAAGTCAGCAGACCGTGAGGGTCCAGCCTTTTGCTTCTCCTTTATGATTTCCCCCACCCTGTTTTTCCCGGAGATGAGAGCTCTGCTCCAGAACCGCCAAACCCAAGAGCTCTCAACAAGAACTGGTCTCTCTGCCCTCTCTCTTTGACGTGCCTCTCCCAGGGCGTTTGCGCAGGAGTTGAGTGGGGGCACTGTGCCCAGGGCAGTCCTAATCTCCGAGGAGAAACGGTCCCTGTCACTATCACAGCTGCAGCTGATTAGCATTTCCCCCGTTCCTTTATGAATTGACTGTCATGAACTGATTTCACCTGGAGGCCCTCTGAACCTAGCTGTGAAAGAATTGGGGGTGGGGAGGTTAGGATCACATCTGTGCAAAGGGCAGGTTGGACCTACCTGGTAAGCCCCACCATATAGGCACCCACATTCTCCTGAAAACCTACTCTCGGTGAGTCAGTTTAATTCAGTGAATTGCCTTCCTTTTAGCTTTCTTTCCATTTGCTTATGTGGATACCTTTACCTTTAAATAGCAACTCAGGGGACTTCCTTGGTGTTCCAGTAGTTAAGACCTTGCCTTCCAATGTGGGTTCCAGCTCTGGTCAGGGAGCTAAAATCACACATGCCTCACGGCCAAAAAACCAAAATGTAAAACTGAAGCAACAGTGTAACAAATTCAATAGAGACTTTTAAAATGGTCTACATTAAAAAAAATAAATATTAGCCTAATTTCCATTTCACATTAAAAAATCTCGGCTAACTTAGCATAAACTAATTAGAAAATCCACAGTAACCACCATTTAGAGCTCAACTACCCCAAAACTAAGGCTTCTTTGATAGCTCAGTTGGTAAAGAATCAGCCTGCACTGAGGGGACCCTGGTTCAATTCCTGGGTCGGAAGATCCCCCTGGAGAAGGGATAGGCTACCCACTCCAGTATTGTTGGGCTTCCCTGGTGGCTCAGCTGGTAAAGAATCTGCCAGCAATGCAGAAGACCTGGATTTGATCCCTGGGTTGGGAAGATCCCTGGAGAAGGGAAACACTACCCACTCCAGTATTCTGGCCTGGAGAATTCCATGGACTGTGTTGTCCTTGGGGTCGCAAAGAGTCAGACAAGACCGACCGCAACTTCCACTTTCAGTTTTTTTCACCCCAAAATCAGAGTACCATTAGAGCTATGTCTGGGCAGAACAGATATCCAAAGTGGTGTAAAGTGTCCTTAATAGTGATAGCTTTGTAATATCCATGAGCGTTTAGAATCAGAGTGATGTAATTAGGTTTTATTTGAGATTTTTCTTTGGATTTAAAAGGAAAGAAGGGGGAAATCAATATGTTATCTTGCTATGAAGTAAAAATAAGTGAATCACCTGCCAGTTTTAATTTATCCTTTGAACTGAGGAGAATAATATTCACTTCTCTGGATGATTATTTTTACATCATGCATAGACACTGAGCTAATTTTTAAAGGCTAAATTTAATATTTCCACAAAATAGAGAAACCATTTTTCACTTCTGACTCACAATATAATTGAATGTAGAAATGACAGATAAAAGTTGTAGGTAACCTTTTATACCAATCTGTACATTTTTAACAGTTCCTTTACTTTGTGCCCCAGTGCGGATCTTATGAGAAAGGAAAAGTACCTTAAAGAAACAGCACCACCACCACCATCAACAAAGCAACAGACCAAATGATGAAAAGTCTTCCTCTCTCCATATGGTGGGGGAGGAAGCATGGTTTGTTGAAGGAAGAGGGTACAAAAGTTTGAAGGGACCCAGTTTACCAAAGCACCCTAACAGTGGGTAAACTGAGGCAGGCCATTAACATCTCCAATCTAACCATGCATAACGTGGGAGTGACAACACGCACTTAATGTACTACTCAGTTGTTGCTGTGGCAGTATTCTGTAACAAACGTTCCCAATTCCTCGTAGCTCACAGCACAGTATTTTATTTCACACTCAGCTCAGTTCAGTTGTGTTCAGTCGCTCAGTCATGTCCAACTCTTTGCGACTCCATGAATTGCAGCACGCCAGGCCTCCCTGTCCATCACCAACTCCCAGAGTGCACCCAGACTTGCATCCATTGAGTAAGCGATGCCATCCAGCCATCTCATCCTCGGTCGTCCCTTTCTCCTCCTGCCCCCAATCCCTCCCAGCATCAGAGTCTTTTCCAGTGAGTCAACTCTTCGCATGAAGTGGCCAAAGGACTGGAGTTTCAGCTTTCGCATCATTCCTTCCAAAGAACAGCCAGGGTTGATCTCCTTTCAGAATGGACTGGTTGGATCTCCTTGCAGTCCAAGGGACTCTCAAGAGTCTATAAATCGGCTGAGATTCTGCTGCTCTGAGCTGGCCATAGGTAGGCTCAGCTGGACTTCAGACTTGAACAAGATGGAGGTTTGCCCTCTGTGATTTCACTGATCTCATGGAAGGTGTCAGAATCTCAAGGAGTGTAAAGTGAAACACATGAGTTCTCTCACAGTCAGTGCCTACAGAGAACATTGGCACTTCTATGCCCATTTCATGGACCAAAGCAAGGTTTTTGGCCAAGTCTGATATCAGTGGGATGGAGAAGTATATTCCACCCATAGTAAATATGGCAAGGAAGGATAACATGAGCAACTGTTTCAATCTGTCCCACTCTACATGGTTCTTATAAGGATGTTCAAATGAGTTAAAGTATATAAAGCACAAGAACATAATAAGCACGCAAAATGTGGTAGCTATTACTGACCATCTAATTATGTGATTAAAGGATCTTAAAATTATCAACACATTTTTCAACCCTGATTCCAATGAGCCCTTGCAGGCTGGCATTTTAATCACTTGATACTCAGCCGTAAAGTGAGTGATTCTTTGCCAGAAGTGTTTTGCCCATTTGATATCATATATATATCAATACTCAGGATTTGGCCAAGACACAAACAGAAGAATGTGTCTGGAATGGCATCACTTAGTTACAAGTGGAATCAACTTGTTTCCATGTTTTACACTTATCTGGGCAGATAAGAACAGGCAGCTGCCCTCTTTTCAGTCAGCTGGTGAAACTGTTGCAAGCTCTGTTACTGAGTAAAGGAATCAGTGCAAATTGTTAAGATTTTTGGAGTGTCTGGCAGAGTTGCTAGTAGTTGAGATTCAGGACCTGCTTTTCTTGAGTTGGTGCTTTCAGTTTGTTTTTTAAATTTCAATGCTGTTTCCTACTTGACAACAAAGGATTAGTTTGGGAAACATATTTTTATAGTTTAAAAAAACCTCATAAAATATTCTGAGCAGGCAGCCCGAGATCCTGCCCACCTCTGGCTCATTTCTCCTGTAACTACAACTCTTAATCTCACCATACCTACCTCTTCTCAACCCGTAAGTAAGAGGACTGGCTTGGAGAACTTTTGCTATCTCTTCCAAATCAAAACTTCTATGGTACTAACCTAATTCCCACTTAAATTGGAAAGAGCCTCAGCAGAGATTTGGCTCAGATGCAGAGACGACATCAGTTGTCAGGGGCACCCACAGACAAAATCTCGGTGAAGCATTCAACTTAAGGGGGTCTTGTTGCAACTGAAAACCTGTGCCATTACGGACATCTTTCCCCTCTTCTCCACCACCAACACTCAACCTCCCACACTCACTCCCTCTGTGGCTACTGGGTCCAGGCTCACACCTGAACATGGCTGGGCCTCCCGACTTCACTTCTGCCCCAGTCCAATCTGTTCTCCTCCCGGCAGCCAGAATGCTATCTGTAAAATCAAAATCGGACCACCCTTACTTTGGGGACTCCATGTCCTTTTCTTACTCTTAGAAGAAAATCTCAAGCTCTTCCATGGACTTTCGGGCCCACAGCCACCGGTCCCTGTGTACCCCTCCCCACGGACTCCTCTGCAGTCCTCTCCCCTCATTCCCTGTGCCCCAGCCACACAGGCATTCTTTGGGTCCTTGATCACACCAAACTCACTCCCCACATCCTTTCACCACCACTCTCTCTGTCTGGACATTCCCCCAGATTGTGGGGTCTCAGCTCCAACATTGCCTCCTCAGAGAACTTTTCTGAACATCCCATCCAGCGTGCGCCCTCTCCACCTCCAGTCTCTATTTATCATAGTACATTTTTCAGATGCTTTATCATTGTGTGAAGTGCTCATATTTATTTGCCTGCTTGCTTTTTAACCCACACTAGTGCACAGGCTCTGACTGGTCCCTGCTGTATTCTCAACAGCTAAGATATCATCTGGAACATAGTCGGGACTCAAGAAACATTTTAAATCAGTGGTGGAAGTTATGAGGTGAGCTGGCACACGCTTTATCTCACCAACTCAGAGACGGGGAGAGCATGTCTCCCAGTGGCCCTTTGAGTGGCTGGGACTGTGTTCTCCCTGGAAGAATAAAGTAAAAGTTGTAAAACCAAGTATCTCTAGCTCATGAGGTGGGTGCAGACTCCAGAAAGTTTTGAAAGGAAGAAGTAGTATCCAAGTAGACTTCACTGAGGTCAACACTCAAATCACTCAAGGTCAGGATGACTTTCTTGACCCAAGAAAGAGGAAGATCCAGGATCAAAAAGGATCAAAGCAGTGAGTATAAAGAGAATCACGAGCGGGCCCTGGGTGTGACCAGAGCTTAGATAGAGAGAGAGAATTTCTCTCTCTCAGATTTGAGTTTCTTGTCAGTGAAATGGAAATTGTGGCAATGACTGTCACCCACTGGGCTTATTGAAAGAACTAGATCAAATTGATAAGAAAAAGTTCTAGTACGTAATATGCACTCAAGAAATAATAGTCTCCTTACCGCATTTTCAGAAATCACATCAGTGATGATGCTTTTGGCATAAGTGAACCCCTAACTAAAATGAGTTTGCACAGCATGAGCTTATTCTCCTCATATAACCTGATATTGGAGAAGGTGGTCCAGGGCCCAGCCCCCCAGGTAGATGTGCATGAGGTTCTGTGCACCTTCCCCACATAGGGACAAACCACTGCCATGGCTCCCATCATCCTGTCCCCAGGGCAACAGCTGAAGGATGCAGAAAGAGGCAGGGAAGGGACTTCGCTCCTCTCTTGCTGTGTCTGTGTGTGTGTCAAACAGAACAGGACCTTGGATATGTCTTTTCTCCCTTTGATGTCTTCCCTCCCTCCTTCACCTTCTTTCACCTTCTCTGCTTCCTGGAGGCTTATCTTCCTGGACCTGGGTAGCCTCCCTTGGCCTCTGTCTTTCAGCTGCATTTGGCTCCCTCTCCACTGGGTCCCACTTCCAGTGGGCCGCGTACCTCAACCAAAGGCCACAGCTCCTGTTGAGTGGCCCTTTCGCCCAATGAGAGCCAGTCTCTCTGGGTTCTGGAAAACTTTTCCTATACTCCCTTGAAATCTCTGAGTGGTAATGACTCCCCATGACTCAGTGCTACAGTGAGTCCCCTTAACCATCCTTTGTAAGCTTCCATTAATCCTTACCCAGCTTGGATCTCTGTAAACAGCACTTTATTAAAATCTTCTTAATTACCCTGTCAGAATGAGTCATCTATTTCCTGCTGGGACCCTGACCTTGGCAGGAAGAATCATTTTTCTCAGAAGTTGACCAAGGCTCCCATCCCTCCTCCCGCCTACCCCAATCAAAAATAACCAAAATATTTTCTCCAGACCTCACTCTAGGATTGGATCACACAATAAAGTCTGGGAAAGCAAGTATCTGACATTTCCCAATAATCACCCTGGCATGATTATTGCTTGACAACTAATAATGTCTGCCTCAAGGATACTCCTGGAGAAGGCAATGGCAATGCACTCCAGTACTCTTGTCGGGAAAATCCCATGAATGGAGGAGCCTGGTAGGCTGCAGTCCATGGGGTCGTGAAGAGTTGGACATGACTGAAGCGACTTAGCAGCAGCAGCTGCAAGGGTATTCCAGCTCCTTACCAAGAGAGGAAATAATGTCATGGGCAGAGTAGGACAGAAAGGCCCAACAGATGGCCCTAAGCCCAGTTTTGTGGCAGCCAGCAGGAGCTCGTATGGCTCACAATTTGCCAGCATCACTGTGGTTATGGTGGTGGTGAGCAGCAAGAAACTGTTCCAAAGGGAGACCAGGGAACATGTCAGAAGGCTGCCAACCACTTGCTACAGGCTTATGGATGTCCCCTCACACCAACAGCAATAATGAGAGGCGATGTTAACAGGGGAGAGGGACTTTCAGATCCTCACGAGCAAGCTTTGCTCTTCAAAAGTAAAAGTGAAAGTCGCTCAGTCGTGTCCGACTCATTGTTACCCCATGGACTATATAGTCCATGGAATTCTCCACGCCAGAGTACTGGAGTGGGTAGCCATTCCCTTCTCCAGGGGTTCTTCCCAACCCAGGGATTGAACCCAAGTCTCCTGCACTGCCAGTGGGTTCTTTACCAGCTGAGCCACCAGGGAAGCCCAAGAATACTGGCGTGGGTAGCCTATACAGTCCATGGAATTCTCCAGGCCAGAATATTGGAGTGAGTAGCTGTTCCCTTCTCCAGGGGATCTTCCTGACCCAGGAGTTGAACTGGGGTCTCCTGCATTGTAGGTGGATTCTTTACCAGCTGAGCTACCAGAGAAGCCCCGCTTTTCAAACTATAGCCAAAAGGGAAGTGTGCTGTTACTCTGCCCCAGATTCTTTCATGTGGGTTCCCACACAGACAAAATAAAAAATCCTTGGGCCAGAGGTGGAAAGTGCATCACCTGCAATTACACACACAGCATATGAGTAACTCTTAATCAGCCTGAGCTGATGGAGACACTAGGACATGGAGGGGGATATTCAGATGGTCATCTATTTTGATCAGGTGTATCACACACAGTGTTACTTTTGATTTTTTTTTTTGAATGGCCAGCATTAAAATATCACCCTGTCCTCTGCCTTAAGAAGTAATTTTGTTGTTGGTTTTGTGTTTTAGGTTTGCATATCTTTGCTTTGTTTCAGAAAAAAAAAAAGAGTCCTGGCTTTTGAGTGAGTGAGGGCTCAGTCAGGTCCGACTCTGTGCGACCTCATAGATGGTAGCCCACCAGGCTCCTCTGTCCAAGGAATTTTCAGGCAGGAATACTGGAATGGGTTGCCATTTCCTACTCCAGCAAATCTTCACGACACAGGGATGGAACCTGTGTCTCCTGCATTGACAGGTGGATTCTTTATCACTGCACCACCTAGGAAGCCCATAATGGAAATGAAGAGAAAAGATCTTAAGGTAAAGTAGAATGTATTCAGCCATTGAATATATATGTTATCTGTCCAGCCGCCATGAGTGTTGCATGTAATTTTGATTTCCATGGCTCTTCCTTTGTTCATAAGCCTCTTATGACAGCAACCGAGATTGCAAAATATACACAATATATTATGTATATTTACCTTGTTTATTCAGTGTGTCACCTACTAGAATGCAAAGGCAGGATTTCTGAGTGTCATCCCCCTTGCTATATCTTCAGTACCTAGAATGGTGGCTCGAGAATAGTAGGTGCTCAGTAAACATTTGTTGACTATAGGATTGTGTTTGTGAATGTGTGAATGGCTATAGGTAACTTCTGACATTGACTGTTGCCTGGAGTTTTGGGCAATAGCTCTCTCACCATCTCACTCCACTGTTTACCAGAGAAGATGTTCAGACAGTCCAGTGAATAAGTAAGAAGGCCAGGGCTCTTTTGGAAATTCTCATATGCCTGAGGTCTCTCAAGTCCCCAGATGCAGAGATCTAGCCAGAGTCTTCCATATTTTGATAACTCTCAGATGTCTCAGAGTGATAGCTGAGTAGGTAAATATATAGCTGTGAACAAAGAAGGTATCTTAGAGTAGCCCACTGGAACATTACCTTCTACTGGTTCAGAGGGTGTGATTTCTATTGACCAGTATCTGGAAGCAAGTATCTGGTCAAATATGACCACCATATTTGACAAAACTCTGAAGCAGATGATGGATCCTATTTTTTTTTCCAGATAGAGGCAGTGTTTCAAAGACTAAGTCAAGGAGTAAGAGCCCAGTAAGAACTGCTCATTATGGGTGACAAAAGGAAGCCAGGATGAAGAAGAGAAGCCTCCATCCTTTCCTACCACTGGTAAAGACTGTCTCCAATGCGGGAGACCTGGTTATGATTCCTGGATTGAGAAGATCCCCTGGAGAAGTGAATGGCAACTCACTCCAGTATTCTTGCCTGGAAAATCCCATGAACAGAGGAGCCTGGTGGGCTACCGTCTATGAGGTCACAAAGAGTCGGATATGATTGAGAGACCATCGCTTCCACCACTGACCTCAGGAAGACTGGTCAAACATAGTTTCACACCACGTGCAGGGCCCTGCATTCACATATTTATGGCCTCGGTGAACACACCATATTGCATCATTCAGAAAAGGTGCTGCTCTCAAATGCTCTCATTAGAAGCATCCTTCATGTCCATTACCCTAGATGCTTCTTCCTGGTCTATGCCACCCTCTGGGAGTTCGTGCATTGTACAGCAACAATCACTTAGGTGAAACCCAAAGCTAGGCATCTGACAAGATGACCCCAATATCCACCAAAAGCTTGGCTATAAATTTCTATTCTTTTTTTATTACATCAAAGACTCTCAAATTATTTGTCTCATGACCTCTTTACACGCTTAAAAATTAAGAACGCAAAGGTTATTTTTTAATATAGGTTAGATGTGACAATATTTACAGAATTAGCAAATACAATTGAGAAGTCCTTAAAATATTAATTTTTTGTTTTTTTTAAATATTAATTTTAAATCTGTATCAGAATAACCAAGATAAACCATCATATGTTAACATAAATAAGGCATTTTTAATGAAAGGTAATATTCGGCAAAACAAGACAAAAACAATGAGAAGAGTAGGATTGTTTTATGTTTTAACAAATCCATTTAAACTTCAGCTTAATACCCCCAAAACATGGCTGAATTCACATGGCTGCTTCTGCATTTTGTGTAATGTGATATCACATAACTTGCAGACTCTGGAAAGTCCCACTTTATACTCAGGAGAGAATGAAATTTAGAAAGGAAAAAAAAAACCTCTAGTATGATTATCAGAGTCATTCTGACCAATTTTCACTGCATTCTTTTGAGTCTATTGTCTCCCTTCTCACGAGGCTCTGAGCCAAAGGAATGGATGATCTTCTCTGGTGGAAGAGTAGAAACATTCATTCTTCATGGTGACTGCAGCACTCAGGACAGAGAGACATAGCTTTCCATATCATGACATTCTAGAGTCCATTCAATGTTAGTCTTCAGCATACTTTCTTCTGCCAGTGGTGGAGTGGGAGTAGGAACAATGGATACACCACTCTAGCAAGAGCTGACCTTCCAGGGATTCCCTGGCAGTCCAGAGGTTAGGATTCTGTGCTTTCACTGCCAAGGGCCTGGGTTTAATCCCTGAGCAGGGAATTAAGATCCTGCATGCCACAGGGCATAGCCAAAGTAATAATAATTAATTATTTTTTAAAAAATAAAGCAGACCTCCAGGTTATAAGTATAGGCTGCAGCACAATCCAGTTTCCCTGTCTCCCAATCTGCCCACAGACCACAGGTGAAATAATAACATTGTATGAAATCGGGCAACCTACAGGGGAGCTGGTATCCAAAAGCATCCACTTCAACCTGAAGATAAGGTATTCTTAAGGATTATATTCCTTTCAGAAATGATACGGAAGAAAACAACTGTGTTGATATTTGTTTCTTCGTAAGAATTCACCAGAAGCCTGCAGCAAGTAGCTGGCATCATGAGAGTACCATCTCAACCCCAAGGCAAAGTATTTTTAAGGGCTGTACTACTGTCAGACTCTGTGCGACTGGACCCCACCAGGCTCCTCTGTCCATGGGATTCTCCAGGCAAGAATACTGGAGCGAGTTGCCATGCCCTCCTCCAGGAGATCTGACCTACTCAGGGATTGAACCCATGTCTCTTGCATCTCCTGCATTGGCAGGTGGGTTCTTTACCAGCTGAACCACCAGGGATTCCCCTCTTCTTTCAGAAATGATACTAAACAAAGCAATAGGGCAGACACTTGCTTCATTTTAAGAATTAGCCAGAAATTTTCAACATCACACGTTTAGGGAGTATTAATCTCCATTCACACCTCTTTAATGTAGAAAGGGAAGAGAAGGCTCCTCAGAAGTGTGCTTAAAGCTTCTCTGAAAGTGAAAGTGAAAGAAGTCGCTCAGTCGTGTCCGACTCTTTGCGACCCCATGGACTATAGCCCACCAGACTCCTCTGTCCATGGGATTCTCCAGGCAAGAATACTGGAGTGGGTTGCCATTTCATTCTCCAGAGGATCTTCCCAAACCAGGGATCGAACCCAGGTCTCCTGCATTGCGGGCAGATGCTTTAACCTCTGAGCCACCTTACCCTAAAATGGAATTTCACAGAGTTTCAAGTGACTCAGAATGTCCCCAGACTCCAAATGGCCACAATCCAGCTTTGTGATTTAGGAGAGGAAGTAGCTGCTTGCAGAAACTCTGAGAAACTCTGTGGGAAGCAATCCTGCTTCCCACAACTATCTATCAATTAGAAAATTCATTTTTAAAAATATCTTTTATTGAACTTCCCTAGTAGTTCAGTGGTTAAGACTCCATTCTTCCACTGCAGGAGGCACAGGTTCAATCCCTGGTCAGGAAAGTTCTACAAGCTGTTTGGTGTAGCCAAAACAAAAAATAAATAAATGATCTTTTATTCATATAAAACAAAATTATGATGAATATTCTTATAGTTAAACTTTTGTGCACATTTAAGATCGTTTATAATAGCAGTCCTAGCTCCATTAAAGAACAAAAGGAAATGGCCCAGCCAAAGAGAATGATCTAAGTTCATGACAGTGTGAAAATAGCAAGTGTGTGTGAACTGCTTAATGCAGGCCTGAGACATGGCAGGTTCTCAACAAAACACTATTTATCGCAACCATAATGTGGTGATCTGGGTCATATGCAGGTATTTTAAAGATGGGCAAAATGAAATGCCATGAAACTAGTCCACAATATACTACGAAATGGGCTTCCCACATGGCTAAGATGGTGAAGAATTCACCCGCAATGCAGAAGACCTGGGTTCAGTCCCTGGGTGAGGAAGGTACCCTGGAGAAGGAAATGACTTCCCACTCCAATATTTATGCCTGGAGAATTCGATGGACAGAGGAACTGGCGGGCTACCATCCATGGAATCACAAAGACTCAGACACAACTGAGCAACTAATACTTACCAGTTCATTTCACTCAGTCATGTCCAACTCTATGTAACCCCATGGACTGCAGCACACCAGACTTCCCTCTCCATCACCAATTCCGGAGCCCGCTCAAACTCATGTCCATCAAGTTGGTGATGCCATCCAACCATGTCATCTTCTGTCGTCCCCTTCTCCTCCTGCCTTCAATCCTTCTCAGCATCGGGGTCTTTTCCAATGAGTCAGTTCTTCCCATCAGGTGGCCAAACTATTGGAATTACAGCTTCAGCATCAGTCCTTGCAATGAATATTCAGGACTGATTTCCTTTATTGGCTGGATCTCCTTACCATCCAAGGGACTCTCAAGAGTCTTCTCCAACACCACAGTTCAAAAGCATCAATTTTTCTGTGCTCAGCTTTCTTTATGGTCCAACCCTCACATCCATACATGACTACTGGAAAAACTATAGCTTTGAGCAGACAGAGCTTTGTGAGCAAAGTAATGTCTCTGCTTTTTAATATTCTGTCTAGGTTGATAATAGCTTTTCTTCCAAGGAGCAAGAGTCTTTTAATTTCATGACTGCAGTCACCATCTGCAATGGTTTTGGAGACCCCCAAAATAAAGTCTCTCACTGTTTCCATTGTTTCCCCATCTATTTGCCATGAAGTGATGAGACCCGATGCCATGATCTTCTTTTTTTGGAATGTTGAGTCTTAAGTCAACATTTTCACTCTCTTCTTTCACTATCATCAAGAGGCTCTTTAGTTCTTCTTCGCTTTCTGCCGTAAGGGCGGTGTCATCTGTGTATCTGAGGTTCTTGATATTTCTCCTGGAAATCTTGATCCCAGCTTGTGCTTCATCCAGCCTGGCATTTCACATGATGTACTCTGCATAGAAGTTAAATCAGCAGGGTGACAACATACAGCTTTGACGTACTCCTTTCCCAATTTGCAACCAGTCTGTTGTTCCATGTCCAGTTCTAACTGCGGCCTCTTGACTGCATACAGATTTCTCAGGAGGCAGGCAAGGTGGTCTGGTATTCCCATCTCTTTAAGAATTTTCCACTATGAAGTAAAACTAACCATTTCAAAATACTATGGGCTTAGTGATCTCATTTGGTTTTTAATATGCTAAAAACATTACAGTTTTCTTTGTGTTTTTTTTTTCTTCTAGTAATTTTATATATACTTTTGTAACTTTGTAATAAAAACTTCCTATCACATAAAATATCTTGCTATTTTTTCAATTAAAAAGAATCATAGATCTTAATTTTAAAAATCTCAAAAAATGAAGATACAACAAATTTTAAAGAATTTTACAGTAAACATCCATAGACCTAAGCCTAGACTCTATCGTTAATATTGTATATACAGTATACTTGTTTTGTCGCATATCTATGCATTTACCATCCTCTATTCATCAACAAGAAGATCAAGCCAGTCAATTCTAAAGGAAACCAGTCCTCAATATTCATTGGAAGGACTGATGCTGAAGCTCCAATACTTTGGCCACTTGATGCAAAGAACCGACTCATTGAAAAAGACCCTGATGCTGGGAAAGATTGAAGGCAGGAGGAGAAGGGGAAGACAGAGGATGAGATGATTGGATGCCATCACCAACTCAATGGACACGAGTTTGAGTAAACTCTGGGAGTTGGTGAAAGACAAGGGAAGCCTGACTTGCTGCAGTCCAGGGGGTCACAAAGTCAGACGCGACTGAGCGATTAAACTGAACTGAACTGATTCATCAACAATCTATCTAGTTTTTACAATTTTTTCCCAAGTAATTGCAGACAATGCAATGCATTTCAAATAATTCAGCAGTCAGATAGTTAGTTAGACTTCTGTATTTTAAGTTTCTTCAGTTCAGTTCAGTCACTCAATTGTGTCCGACTCTTTGCAACCCCATGAATCACAGCATGCCAGGCCTCCCTGTCCATCACCAACTCCTGGAGTTCATTCAGACTCGTGTCCATCAAGTCAGTGATGCCATCCAGCCATCTCATCCTCTGTCGTCCCCTCTCCTCCTGCCTCCAATCCCTCCTAGCATCAAAGTCTTTTCCAAGGAGTCAACTCTTCGCATGAGGTGGCCAAAGTACTGGAGCTTCAGCTTTAGCATCATTCCTTCCAAAGAAATCCCAGGGTTGATCTCCTTCAGAATGGACTGGTTGGATCTCCTTGCAGTCCAAGGGACTCTCAAGAGTCTTCTCCAACACCACAGTTCAAAAGCATCAGTTCTTCGGCGCTCAGCCTTCTTCACAGTCCAACTCTCACATCCATACATGACCATAGGAAAAATCATAGCCTTGACTAGACAGACCTTTTTTGGCAAAGAAATATCTCTCCTTTTGAATATACTATCTAGGTTGGTCATAACTTTTCTTCCAAGAAGTAAGCATCTTTTAATTTCATGGCTGCAGTCACCATCTGCAGTGATTTTGGAGCCCAGAAAAATGAAGTCTGACACTGTTTCCACTGTTTCCCCATCTATTTCCCATGAAGTGATGGGACCAGATGCCATGATCTTCGTTTTCTGAATGTTGAGCTTTAAGCCAACTTTTTCACTCTCCTCTCTCACTTTCATCAAGAGGCTTTTTAGTTCCTCTTCACTTTCTGCCATAAGGGTGGTGTCATCTGCATATCTGAGGTTATTGATATTTCTCCCAGCAATCTTGATTCCAGCTTGTGCTGCTTCCAGTCTAGCGTTTCTCATGATGTACCCTGCATAGAAGTTAAATAAGCAGGGTGACAATATACAGCCTTGATGTACTCCTTTTCCTATTTGGAACCAGTCTGTTGTTCCATGTCCAGTTCTAACTGTTGCTTCCTGGCCTGCATACAGATTTCTCAAGAGGAAGGTCAGGTGGTCTGGTATTCCCATCTCTTTCAGAATTTTCCACAGTTTATTGTGATCCCCACACAGTCAACGGCTTTGGCATAGTCAATAAAGCAGAAATAGATGTTTTTCTGGAACTCTCTTGCTTTTTCCATGATCCAGTGGATGTTAGCAATTTGATCTCTGGTTCCTCTGCCTTTTCTGAAACAGCTTGAACATCAGGAAGTTTGCAGTAAGATTTATATGTAATGAGATACAAATCTTAGGTATACAATTCGTAAGTCTTGACAAATACCAACATTTATGCAGCCCTCTATAAAAATTTCATTTCTGATTAATTTTGTTAAAATGTTTTCCAGAAGTGAAGCCCATTGATTTTTAAAGGAAGGAAAATGTTCTATATTCAAGTATTTAATTTGCCAATGTTACTAAAGTTTTCTGCCTTTCAGGCTCCCTCCTTCAAATAAAATGCTATGACCCCCATGAGAGGTGGTACTTGGACCCTTCTTGGTAGCTTTAGTTTCGGATCAAGGTTCCATTGAGGCACGAGGTGGCTTGGGAATGGAGTTGATCAAACTAAACAAACCCATGGTTTTATCCAAGAGTGTTTCTGAAGGCAACATGTCAATTTTCAGCAGAGAATCCTTTCCCCCATCCCCTCCGGAATGTCAGTTGTACTAGTAAAGAAGAACAGAAGTAGGATCTCAATAGAAAGTCAAGAAGAATAAAAGGAGCTGTCTCTCCTCCAGCCCCACCTGCTAAAGATCCTGGTGATTTGGGGTGAGGAAGACCAGAATCAGGTCGGTACTCTGCTGCTGACCAGATAAGGAACCATGGCCAGATCCAGACATTGCCTGAGTCCATTTCCTCACTTACCAAGTGGGAGTCGTCACATTACCAACTTCCTGGAGCTTTGTCAGCACTGAGTGAGATAATATACCTAGAAGCCTTTAGCACACTCCCTCATGCTCAAGAAATGTCAGCTCCTATTATATTTATTTGCCAGAGTCAAAGGGGGAAATGAGTTATTTTCATGCTTAAGACTACTAAATACTTTATTTCATGCTTGGTATTTCTGTAGCACTTCCACAATTTCCTTCTTATTCTAGAAAATTCAAGCACCTGGCAAATTTCCTATTTTGGAAATCTACCTTCATCAAACTTCCCTTTTAGCCTGAAGTCTACAGTATTTGAGGTTCAGAAGTTCATCGTGTCTATTTTTATCTTCATTGGTCTGATAGCTGTTTTCTAATAGGAACTTTCTGGGAAAGAATAAGAAGATTATAACAAGACTATTCTAAAATAAACTGTAGGGACTAAATATATAGCCCACTTTATTTAAGAAAGATATCTATTCCAGAAATTGAACATTACGGTAATAATCCTTAATGGTTTTTGAGAATAAGTATCAATGGATTCATCATTCATGTTTAGGTTTGTTTTTAATTTAAAAATCCAGTAAACTATAGTCAGGGCCTCTTCAAAGTATTCTGTGTATATGTGATGCTTAAGAACAGATTTACTGAGTTACTTATTAGGGAGAATGATACTGGAATAAAATTAGATGAGAAGTCACTTTGCACTTTTATCCAAGTTAAAACCATAAGATGCCTCAGAGAACCTCCATAATATAAAAGGTAATAAATATGCCCAATAAATACCTATGTAGATGCAGTAAGAGAATATTTCTGGCAGTCTTGACTTCCAGTATTCTACTCTGGGGTACCCAAAGGCACGTTGTTATTACGAGGCTAGTGTGTCAGTTTGGGATTTGGAACATCTGACCTTTGGTTACCTAATAGATCCCTCTCCACTGGACCCCCACGGTGACCCCCAAGTTGGCCAGTTGAATTCTCTATGAAGATTGTGAATGAAGACTCCTTCTGAATGATCTGAATGAAGATTCCATTTTCACCCAGCCAATATATTTTGTCCTCAACCAATTCTCTTTTAGGTTTCTCATTTTAGAAATTAAGGAGTCCTCGAGGCGTTGGTGCTCTGTAGCGTTGGAACCTTGTTGCTTGTCGGCCTGTGGCGCGTGCGTGGACATGGCCTCAAACAGCTATACCCAGCAAGCAACCCAAAGCTATGGGGCCTACCCAACTCAGCCCGGGCAGGGCTACTCCCAGCAGAGCAATCAGCCCTACAGGCATCAGAGTTATGGTGGCTAGGGCCAATCTGTGGACACTTCGGGCTATGGCCAGAGCAGCTACAGTAGTTCTTACAGACAGACCCAGAACAGCTATGGCACCAGTCAGCTCCCCAGGGATATGGCTCAGCTGGTGGCTATGGCAGTAGCCAGAGTTCCCAGTCGTCTCACGGGCAACAGTCTTCGTACCCTGGCTATGGCCAGCAGCCAGCTCCTAGCAGCACCTCAGGAAGTTACGGTAGCAGTTCTCAGAGCAGAGGCTATGGGCAGTCCCAGAGTGCAGGCTATGGCCAGCAGTCTGGCTATGGTGGGCAGCAGCAAGGCTACGGGCAGCAGCAGAGCTATAGCCCACCTCAGGTCTACGGGCAGTGGAACCAGTACAGCAGTGGTGGCAGCGGAGGGGGTGGCGGAGGTAGCTATGGCCCAGATCAGCCCTCCATGAGCAGTGGTGGCAGCGGAGGGGGTGGCGGAGGTAGCTATGGCCCAGATCAGCCCTCCATGAGCAGTGGTGGCGGTGGAGAGGGTGGCGGAGGTAGCTATGGCCCAGATCAGCCCTCCATGAGCAGTGGTGGCGGCGGCGGTGGTTATGGCAACCAGGACCAGAATGGTGGCTATGGGGGAGGCCAGCAGGACCGTGGGGGCCGTGGCCGGGGTGGTGGTGGTGGTTACAACTGCAGCAGTGGTGACTATGAACCCAGAGGTCGTAGAGGTAGCCATGGAGGCAGAGGCGGCATGGGCAGAAGTGACTGTGGTGGCTTCAATAAATCTGGTGGCCCTCGGGGCCAAGGATCACGTCATGACTCTGAACAGGATAATTCAGACAACAACACCATCTTCGTGCAAGGGCTGGGCGAGAATGTTACAGTTGAGTCTGTAGCTGATTGCTTCAAGCAGATTGGTATCATTAAGACAAATAAGAAAACAGGGGAGCCCATGATTAATCTGTACACAGACAAGGAAACAGGTAAGCTGAAGGGAGAGGCCACGGTATCATTTGATGACTCACCTTCCGCCAAAGCAGCTATTGACCGGACTGATGGTAAAGAGTTCTCTGGGAATCCTATCAAGGTCTCATTTGCTACTTGGCGAGCAGACTTCAATCGGGGTGGTGGCAATGGTCGTGGGGCCGAGGGCGAGGAGGACCTATGGGCTGGGGAGGCTATGGAGGTGGTGGCAGCAGCAGTGGTGGCGGAGGAGGATTCCCCAGTGGTGGTGGCGGAGGATAGCAGTGAGCAGGGACTGGAAGAACATGAACTTCTCCTGGAGGAATGAATGTAACCAGTGTAAGGCCCCTAAACCAGATGGCCCAGGAGGGGGACAGGAGGCTCTCATATGGGGGGTAACTACAGAGATGATCGTCGTCGTAGCAGAGGAGGCCATGATCCGGGTGGCTACTGAGGCCGAGGAGGGGACCGTGGGGGCTTCAGTAGGGGCTGGGGTGGTGGGGACAGAGGTGGTTTTGGCCCTGGCAAGATGGACTCCAGGGGTGAGCACAGACAGGATCCCAGGAAGAGGCCATATTAGCTTGGCTCCTGAGGCCTTGGAGCAGCTTTCTTCCTGTACCCAGTGTTACTACCCTCATTATTTTGTAAACTTCCACCTCCTGATCACCCACAGATTTTTTGTGTCAGACTATGTAACTGTAACCATACCTCTGGTTCCCACTAAAAATCATCATTTTAGTTAAATTTTCTTCCTTTCCCCCTTCTTCACTCTCTTGGAGCATGAATATCCAGGTCAAGAACATGGGGAGTTTTCCCTCTATTCAGATCAACCAACCTGCCTTGTGGGAACTGGAATGAATTTGTTTGTTCCTGCTCAGCAAGAACTAGAATAAAGTGTTTGATACTTGGTTCACGGGAAAAAAAAAAAAAAAAGAAATTAAGGTGATTTGGTGGTCCCTGCCATAGCCAAGACTTCTTACTCATAACTACATCTTTTGAATTTTCCCAGTTATTAGCAGGTGACCCACCTTTCTTCTGTAAACTTCCATGCGTGAGATGTGGAGGAAAGTCAGCATACAGCTGCTACTGGTTACCTATTTTGATGCTTCCCAGGTGGTCAAGAACCCACCTGCTAATGCAGGAGACACAGGAGGTGTGAGTTCAATCCCTGGGTTGGGAAGATCCCCTACAGAAGGAACCAGAACCTACTCCAATATTCTTGCCTGGAAAATCCTATAGAGAGAGGAGCCTGGCAGGCTACAGTCTATGAGGTCGCAAAGAGTCAGACACTGCAGACTGAGCTGCACACACATATATCTATTTTGATACCACCTAGACCATTTTCAGTGCGTCTGCCCTCTGATGCCCTCTAGCAACACCTACCATCTTACTTGGGTTTCTCTTACCTTGGACGTGGTGTATCTCTTCACAGCTGCTCCAGCAAAGCACAGCCGCTGCTCCTTACCTTGGACGAGGGGTATCTCCTCACCGCCGCACCTCCTGATCTTGAACGTGGAATAGCTCCTCTAGCTAGGCCCTCCTCTGCCTGCGCAGCCACCACTCCTTAGACGTAGGGTAGCTCCTCCTGGCCGCTGCCCCTGGTCTCGGGCGGGGGATAGCTCCTACCATTCGCTGACCCTGACCTCGGACGTAGGGTAGCTCCTCTCGGCTGCTCCTCCACCGTCACAACCTGGTACTCTCGGCTGCTGCCTCTGACCTCGGACATGGGGTAAATCCTCTTGGCCGCCGCCTCTCGGGCATGGGATCTTCCCGGCTTCTGCCCCTGACCTCGGATGGGGGGTAGCTCCTCTCGGCTGTGCTCTGTGCGCCCTCGCAGCCAGCTCTTCTTCCTGTGGAGGGAGGGATGGAGTCAGGCCCTGAGCTGGGCCCAGGCCAGGAGAAGGCCAGATGTCCAGTCACCTTATGGCTCCCTGGAGACCACCCCACCTCCTCTGGCCCAGTCGGTAGTTTCACTAGCCCTGGCACCAGATTAGGAAGGACTATTGTGGTTGCAAGTTATACGCAACATACTGGAGTATAAGGTGGAAATTAAAAAGGAGGTTTATTAGAAGCAGGTGGAGCCCAAGGGCAGGAGAGTTGAGCCTCGGGACAATCCTGGGACCCAGGATTGGGAGGATAATGCCCCCTTTCTCCTCCTGCCTCCTCTTCTCCTTTCTGCTTTCCTGTCTTCCAGAACTTTTTCAATAACAAAGGGATCGACTGCGGCTGGGGTCAAAGAATGCAATCTAATCACACTAGGACCACAGCCTCCTCTAACTCAATGAAACTAAGCCATGCCATGTGGGGCCACCCAAGACTGAACGGTCATGGTGGAGAGATCTGACAGAATGTGGCCCACTGGAGAAGGGAATGGCAAACCACTTCAGTATTCTTGCCTTGAGAACCCCATGAACAGTATGAAAAGACAAAATGATAGGATACTGAAAGAGGAACTCCCTAGGTCTGTAGGTGCCCAATATGCTACTAGAGATCAGTGGAGAAATAACTCCAGAAAGAATGAAGGGATGGAGCCAAAGCAAAACTAATACCCAGTTGTGGATGTGACTGGTGATAGAAGCAAGGTCTGATGCTATAAAGAGCTATATTGCATAGGAATCTGGAATGTCAGGTCCATGAATTAAGGCAAATTGGAAGTGGTCAAACAGGAGATGGCAAGAGTGAAGGTCAACATTCTAGGAATAAGCAAACTAAAATGGATTGGAATGGGAGAATTTAACTCAGATGACCATTATATCTACTACTGCAGGCAAGAATCCCTTAGAAGAAGTGGAGTAGCCATCATAGTCAACAAAAGACTCTGAAATGCAGTACTTGGATGCAATCTCAAAAACGACAAAATGATCTCTCTTCATTTCCATGGTAAACCCTTAAAAATCACAGTAATCCAAGCCTATGCCCCAACCAGTAACGCTAAAGAACCTGAAGTTGAGCGGTTCTATGAAGACCTACATGACCTTTTAGAACTAACACCCAAAAAATATATCCTTTTCATTACAGGGGACTGGAATGCAAAAGTAGGAAGTCTAGAAACACCTGGAGTAACAGGCAAATTTGGCCTTGGAATACGGAATGAAGCAGGGCAAAGATTAATAGAGTTTTGCCAAGAAAATGCATTGGTCATAGCAGACACCCTCTTGCAACAACACAAGAGAAGACTCTACACATGGACATCACCAGATGGTCAACACCAAAATCAGATTGATTATATTCTTTGCAGCTAGAGATGAGAAGCTCTATACAGTCAACAAAAACAAGACCAGGAGCTGACTGTGGCTCAGATCATGAACTCCTTATTGCCAAATTCAGACTTAAATTGAAGAAAGTAGGGAAAACCACTAGACCATTCAGGTATGACCTAAATCAAATCACTTGTGATTATACAGTACACATGAGAAATAGATTTAAGGGACTAGATCTGATAGACAGGGTGCCTGATGAACTATGGACTGAGGTTCATGACATTGTACAGGAGACAGGGATCCTCATGTAAAAGAAATGGAAAAAAGCAAAATGGCTGTCTGGGGAGGCCTTACAAATAGCTGTGAAAAGAAGAGAAGCGAAAAGCAAAGGAGACAGAGGCAGAAGATATTAAGAAGAGGTGGCAAGAATACACAAAAGAACTGTACAGAAAAGGGCTTCACAACCCAGATAATCACAATGATGTGATCATCTGCGAGAGATGCAGATTCGATCTCCGGGTTGGGAAGATCCCCTGGGGGAAGGAAATGGCAACCCCCTCCAGAATTCTTTGCCTGGGAAATCCCAGACAGAGGAGCTTGGCGGGTCACAGTCCATGGGGTCGCAGAGAGGTGGACTAAACAACAACAATAAATGTGGCTTACAAGATCCTCCCCTGTTAGCATCTCTCCTCCCCAGACTGGTGCCATCACAAGGACTTAAACCGGAATTACCTTTGACTTGAGTCTAAGCTCCACCTAGTGGTGCAAGACATCGTTTCTGGGTGGAAAGCCCAGGAATATGCCAGGCCCACCCTGTGAGGTCAAGCAAACCTGCCAACACAGGCGTCCAGCAGGTAGAGTAAGACGTGGAAAAGACAAGGAACCCTGGGAGTCAGTGGCCACCTGAGGAGTGCTCCGTAAGCCCTGGGTTCTCGTAAGGAAGTGCCTGAAACCTCCAAACCAGTTATTAGTGCCATTCTTGAAAGAAGATGAAAAGTTATAATGGCATATCTTTAATTATCGTCACCAAATAAAATCACAGGATAATTCTGAGTTAACTATTTTTTTGTTGCCTGTATCCTTCCAGGATTTCCATGAAAGTCCAAACAATTACAGTATTCATTCGTGTATAGTTCATCCACTCAATGCACATTTAAAGAGCACTTGTAAAGCAGATACTAACAAAGCTAATAATACAGAATCTAATCCACACCAGTTTACAAACAGGAAAGAAGGTAAATAAATCCATGATGAGAATACAGAAGGGAAATCTAAGCTGTTCAGGGAAAGAGTGGGGTTCCTGGAAGAAATGATGACTGTGGTGGCTGGTGAAGTCTAGTAAGAATTAAGTATGTAGACCTATAGCTGATTCATGTTTATGTTTGACAGAAAACAACAAAATTGCAATTATCTTTCAATTAAAATATAAATAAAAAATTTAAAAACTAAGAGAGTAGAGCGAAAGGTACTAAAGAGTCTCTTGATGAAGGTGAAAGTGAAAAAGCTGGCTTAAACACAACATTCAAAAAACTAAGATCATGGCATCTGGTCCCATCACTTCATGGCAAATAAATAAGGAAACAGTGACAAACTTTATTTTCTTGGGCTCCAAAAATCACTGCAGACAGTGACTGCAGCCCTGAAATTTACAGACGCTTGCTCCTTGGAAGAAAAGCTATGACAAATATAGACAGTATTAAAAAGCAGAGACATCACTTTGCTGACAAAGGTCCATTTAGTCAAAGCTATGGTTTTTCGGGTGGTCATGTATGGATGTGAGAGTTGGACTTATATAAAAATGGCTGAGCACCAAAGAATTGATGCTTTCCATCTGTGGTGTTGGAGAAGACTCTTGAGAGGCCCTTTGACTGCAAGGAGATCAAAACCAGTCAATCCTAAAGGAAATCAACCCTGAATATTCAATAGAGGGACTGATGCTGAAGCTGAAGCTGCAATACTTTGGCCACCTGAAGCAAAGAGCCAACTCACTGGAAAAGATCCTGAAGCTGGGAAAGAGTGAGGGCAGGAGAAGGGGGCAACAGAGGATGCGATGGTTGGATGGCATCACTGACTCAACGGACACGAGTTTGAGCAAACTCTGGGAGTTGGTGATGGACAGGGAAGCCTGGTGTGCTGCAGTTCATGGGGTAATAAAGAGTTGGACACAACTTAACAACTGAACAACAACAACAGAGTGAACAGTATTGCTTCAAAGTGCTACACACACAACAGAGTGCAGCACGTCAAAAAGGCAGCCTAATGCATCAGCTGAAGTGAGTAGAGCACCATGCAGAGAGAAATCTCAATGGAAAGGACTCTGTCAGCTTCCTTCAGGGAAACTCTACGGAGCAAAATGTCTTGATTTTAAAATACTTTGTAAGCAACAGCATTTAAAGTAGGATGAGAAGAGTGTGTTTTAAACTGTGTGACTGTAAAAACCACACATTTTCAAATGTCCAATGTGTACCCTGTAAAAGATGTGAGAAGCCATTTTGCTTACCCCTGTTTCTCTTTTTGAGATAATACTCAACACTGAAATTTTAAGAGGGAGTTTATTAATCACACAGAAGTCTTTTTCAAAACGTTTACAGTTATAGCTTTTCATAAAATGCTGGATGGCTTCAGATTAAAAGCAGGCAGGTATCTGTAGCAGGAGGCCTCTGCCTCTGTCGGAGCAATGTTAGCAAAACCTCACTTATAACCATCCCAATGGCAGCCCACCTGTATCTTTGATGAGAACTAGTAGAAAGTTATATTAAACACACAGACCAGATCTGTCCCCAAGTAACTGGCATTAACTGGGACCAAGTCTGGGGCCCTGTGGACCAAGTGCCTGCTACCAGCCCAGGTTTCATACATTGGACTGCAGTTCATCCTTAGAGACCTCCTTAGTCTTCTGAGCCTTGCAGTCTTCAGTACACCGTAATCTGTGTCACATCAAGTTTCATCTCCTGGTTCCCTTTCTTTAGGGGGTTTTCCTGACGGCTCAGATGGTGAAGAATCTGCCTGCAATGCAGGAGACCTAGGAACATACTGCAGGCCTGCCTGTGACGGGATCAGTAGGCATGAGAAGCATGGTAAAGCAAAACAGGAGCATGACCTCCATCACGCTAGACAAGTAACTGGTGCTAACACGACTACAGATGCAACAATCATCCTCAGACACTGTGTGACGCTGTGGATTCATCTTAAGAGCCCTCTTAACTACAACTTCCAAGTCATCATCGTCGTGGTCTTTTGTGTTCTTTTTAATCTAAGGATGCCAGGCCATGTCTCCTCCATTTCCTATTGCCTAGCTGATACCAAACTGTGCAGGCATTTCTACCAAGACTTCTATGGATATGTCTATAAACATTAAGAAAAATACTTCTCATACAGGGTTAAGTGACCATTATTTAATAAATATTTATGAGCAGACACTATGCTCTAGACACTGTGTTAGATGCTGAAGATAAGATGAAATAAGACACATCAATCTTATTTAACTGTACTTCTCTTTATATAAGATGTTATCAATAAAACAAGGCCTGGCAGCACACAGAAGCTGCTCAATAAACGTTACTATTGTATCAAGCTTCCCACCTGGCTCAATGCAGGAGGCTCAGAAGATGTAGGTAAGATCCCTGAGTTGGGAAGATCCCTCAGTGAAGCAAATGGCAACTCACGCCAGTATATTTGCCTGGGAACTCCCATGGACAGAGGAGCTTGGTGGGCTGCAGTCCATAGGTTACGAAGAGTCAGACATGACTGAGCACGCATGTGCAAGAGTAACAAATATTAAAGTCCTCAAGTTCCGCCTCTCGCTCTCATTATTATTATATAGCATATTATAATATTATATGGGCTTCCCTGGTAGCTGAGATGGTCAAGAACCGGCCTGCAATGCAGGAGACCCAGGTTCAGTCCCTGGGTTGAGAAGACACCATGGAGAAGGGAACAGCAACCCACCCCAGTATTCTTGCTTGGAGAATGCCATGGACAGAGGAGCCTGGAGGGCTACAGTCCATGGGGTCGCAAAGAGTCAGACACAACTGAACAACTAACACTACACTACTACAATATGATATACTATTACCAGTAACAAATTACCATCTTTAAAAAATTACTACAGTTTTAAAATGAAAATACTGCAGAGTTGCCACCAATACTCACCAATACTATAGTATCTCTTTAGTTCTGTACGCCTGATCTCCTTTAACTGATTGCTTTTTCTCTTCTTTTTCTCATCAGTAATGTACTCCTCTTCCACAGCAATGTTGCACTTGTCTTGCTCTAAAATGGCTTTACTGGCATCTTCTTTTCCGGAATGCGTCCTTGCAGCCATAGCTGAGGCTGTCTCTGCATTTTGTTTGGCTTGCTTTTTCTTTTTCAATCTAAGGGTGAGAAGGAAAAAATAGGAAAAACATTGGAAAAATAATTTGCTAAGAGAAATTATATTAATTTCATGCTATTGCACTTAGAGAAACTAATTAACTGATATTGAAAACACTTTATATTATTGAATTTTTTCCATTTTTATTTTTATATATTATTAATTATACTTTCCTCTTGTTTTCTGTGTTTTTTCTTTTAATTAATTTTTATTTTTTAGTTTGTTTTGCTTTACAATACTGTATTTGTTTTGCTCTACATTGACATGAATCAGCCACGAGTGTACATGAACTCCCAATCCCAACCCCCACCTCCCCCCTCCCGC
>SJXQ01003615.1:83854-148141 GCA_006408695.1 Aepyceros melampus | reverse complement strand
AATTTAAAAAAAGAGTATCTATCTATACATGTTGGGAATGAGGAGGAAACCATAGCTAAAGTGAAGTGATTGTTGCAGCTGTACAAAGTGCGAAGGATCTGGACTGTAAACACACCTTTCCTTAAGGGCTGGAAATTAAATGCTTTACAGGCTGCTGCTGCTGCTGCTGCTGCTGCTGCCAAGTCACTTCAGTCGTGTCTGACTCTGTGCGACCCCATAGACGGCAGCCCACCATTGACAGCATGAGTAATTTCGATTTTTCTTGGATCTGAAAATGTAGACAATTTCAAAGCTCTCCTTAAAAACTATCTTTTCAGTTTCACCAAAACCCATGATCATGTGGCCACACTTCCAGGACCATTCCTTGGACCATGGAAAGAGCCCATCCAAGTAAGGCCTTGAAAGCTGAACCTCATTATTTTTGTGGTAAATCTGCCTCTGGACTATTATCAAGGTCACAAGTTCTTTAAAGGAGAGGAACAGGAATTTGGTTTTGTGAATATTTCCCAGAGCTAGAAAAGCACTATATCATTCATGAAGATCTATCAGAAAGTCTCTGCTGGCTGGCCTAGAATAATTCACTAATTACCCTAAACTTCAGGTTGTATGGGAGAGGCTAGTACCTGATCCTTGAATTTTAAAGACCTAGAGGTAACAACGGGAGTGAAAAACTGGCTTGGAAATGGTGAATCTTTTAGTACTTAGGCAGAAGCATCTACAAAATTGTGAAAGAGGAGTCCATCACAACTCATGCTGTGCTTGTATCTTATCAGAAAATATTCTG
Organism: Aepyceros melampus; assembly: GCA_006408695.1. Taxonomy (NCBI): domain Eukaryota; kingdom Metazoa; phylum Chordata; class Mammalia; order Artiodactyla; family Bovidae; genus Aepyceros; species Aepyceros melampus. The sequence goes on along the minus strand of SJXQ01003615.1, from coordinate 147,357 downwards.
ACATCTCAGTAGAAGTTGAGCTCAAAAATAAAAATGATAAAACATATTAGAAACTTTAACACCAAAAAGGATATACCACAGAACCAATGTATAGGCAAATTAACAACCAAGTAACTAGAGATAGTAGGGCGATATAAATGGGACTTCAAAGTAGAAAATTTTAAATGTGTATATATATACAGACAGTTATATACATAAATATATGGTTTTTAACAGTCTCATTAAATTCAAACGTATATACTATTTTGCCTCACAGAATTTATATTTGTTAGCTTATATCACAGTAGTAAAGAACCCCCAAATTTCAGTGGCTTATAAAATGAAAGATTCATTGATCACTTAGGAGTTTTCTGCATGTTGCCTGCAGCTCTGCTCCATGTTCTCTTCACTATGGGATATAGGCTCAAAGAACAGTCCCTACCTGGAGCATTGGCATTTTCATTTGAGGGAAAAGAGCAAGGTGTTAGATCACTTGATTGTTTTTAAAAGTTCTAGGAAGCAGCACACATAATTTCAACTCATGTTGCATTGGTCAAAGCAATTCATATGCCTAGAACAGAAGACGATACTGTAAAGGTGTATAATGTTCCTGTAGTGAGGAACAGTGAATATTTCAAATGAAGGTTATAAAACCTGACTTCACAAGCGGAAAATTTATAATGTTGATGAGTGAGTCCTTCTGGTATATATAAGGAGGCTTGAAAATCATATGTTACATAGTTTTCCAATGTAATTTTAGATACCCTTAAAAACCTCTTTATTGATATGCTAAGAATTGTTATCAGTACTTTCAAATTAGCTGCATCCAGAAATACAGACATAAATACCATCCCCTCAGTTCCACTTCCAATTAAAAGTTCTTTCCCAATCCTTTACTTTGTCCATGTGGAGATGACTAAAATATGTTTAACTTGTTTTAACTCTTTCTCTTACACTTAGGATGTACACAAGATTATGTGCAGGGCAAATGGTATAGAAAATGTTTTCTTTACACACTGGAGTAATCTGTTTTCACTAAGCTTGCCATGAATGCCAGAGCAGGATAGTTCAACAACAGCATTCATCCTCTACCCACAAATCAGGTCCACTTCTCAGACTGGTTATTAATGCTGCCAGGATAGAGGAAAGTGAATAAAAAGAAAAGACATGTTAATTTCAAGCTCCATTTAGAAACACACTAGAAAAATCAATGGCTGGTAAATAGAAATTGGCAAAATTGGCAGGAAGAATTTTTATATTTAAGCATAGAAAAGGCTTGAACATAAATCTGCACCCTGACCAGGTAATAACTAAATAAAATGATGATGGTACTGGAAAGGCACTTTGTAAGGTTGTTTCCTAATGTTTTAATGCCCTGAGAAATGTCTGACTTTCAGAGTCACTGAATCAGCAGCTTGTCAGTTTAAATTTTGGAATTAAAGTTTGTCATTACGTTTTTCTAGCTGCACTGATTTCACAGAACCGATACAGGGAGATACAGACTCCTGGAAGGAGTGACAAACCAGTAACTTGAGTACTAGATACTAAGTTCTAGGACAATATCCACATCCTCCACTTTTCTCCTTTTCCCCATAGTGCTTTGCTTTTTCTACCCTTGGCCTGGATTCTACTGCAGTTTATTTATGGAGGACTATTTTTTTCAGGCTGAAAGTTCATCTTCTATGGTGAGTTTAATCTCACAAACACTTTCTTCCATATCTGAGAAATAGAACACTGTCTGAGTCCTCTCTTGCCTATTATATAATAAGAGGTTTTCCAACTTTGTGAGGCTGAAGAGGAGAATTATTTCTCCCATCTCAATTTATATCCACTCCCATCACTAATCTTTGGGACATTTTCCTCCTTGAAGCCTACCTTGGTAATTCTAGTACTTATATTTTTCTGAACATCTGAGGATTTTTATATCTTGAAAGATACTATTGCCCTGTGTACTTCAGTATTGTTCCTTAAAAGGAGGACTATTTTTTTCAGGCTGAAAGTTCATCTTCTATGGTGAGTTTAATCTCACAAACACTTTCTTCCATATCTGAGAAATAGAACACTGTCTGAGTCCTCTCTTGCCTATTATATAATAAGAGGTTTTCCAACTTTGTGAGGCTGAAGAGGAGAATTATTTCTCCCATCTCAATTTATATCCACTCCCATCACTAATCTTTGGGACATTTTCCTCCTTGAAGCCTACCTTGGTAATTCTAGTACTTATATTTTTCTGAACATCTGAGGATTTTTATATCTTGAAAGATACTATTGCCCTGTGTACTTCAGTATTGTTCCTTAAACTGATTCACGCTCATTAGTTCATTCAGTGCTTAATGATGCTGCTACTAAGTCGCTTCAGTCGTGTCCGACTCTGTGTGGCCCCAGAGATGGCAGCCCACCAGGCTCCCTCGTCCCTGGGATTCTCCAGGCAAGAACACTGGAGTGGGTTGCCATTTCCTTCTCCAATGCATGAAAGTGAAAAGTGAAAGGAAGTTGCTCAGTCATGTCCGACTGTTCGCAACCCCATGGACTGCAGCCCACCAGGCTCCTCCATCCATGGGATTTTCTAGGCAAGAGTACTGGAGTGGGGTGTCATTGCCTTCTCTGCTTAATGATGAGGAGACACAAAAACTGGGTGAACTAGGACTCCTGCCTCAAGATGCTCACAGTCTTTTGGGCAAAGATAGGCAAGTATTTGGACAGTTAAAGAATGGAGAGAGAGAGCAAAGAGTGAAGATATCTAGGGAGAAAGATTCCAGACCAAGGGTAGAAAATGCAAGGGACTATTGGGAAAGCGAGAAAAGTGGAAGATATGGATATTGTCCTACAGGAACTTAGTATCTAGTTGGGTAGTGGAAAAAAAAAAAGTGCCTGTGAGCTTAATCCCTCAATTGTCTTTAACTCTTTGTGACCCCATGTGAAAAGCATGAGACATTAAGCACAGGGTACGATGGGAACATTTAGTTGTACTCAGTGAACTCAACAGGTTTCCCTGGTGGCTCAGATGGTAAAGTGTCTGCCTGCAATGCAGGCAACCTGGGTTCGAGCCCTGGCTCGGGAAGACACCCTGGAGAAGGAAATGGCAACCCACTCCAGTATCCTTGCCTGGAAAATGCCATAGACAGAGGAGCCTTGTAGGCTACAGTCCATGGGGTTGCAAAGAGTCAGACACGACTGGGCGACTTCACCTCACCTCAGTGAGCTCAACAGAAGCTCAGCAGGTGGTGGAACTGCCTGCCAATTCAGGAGACCCAGGTTCAATCCCTGAGTTGGGAGGATCTCTTGGAGGAGGAAATGGCAACCCACTCCAGTATTCTTGCCTGGGAAATTCCTTGGACAGAAGAGCCTGGCAGGCTACCATCCACAGGGTCACAAAGAGTTGGACACAGCTGAGAGACAAAGCTCACATGCACTTGTTTTCTGCCACTACCCATCCCAACCAGATACTAAGTTCCTCTAGGACAATATCCATATCTTCCACTTGTCTCCCTTTCCCCATAGTCCCTTGCATTTTCTACCCTTGATCTGGAATCTTTCTCCCTAGATGTCTTCACTCTTTGCTATCTCCATTCCTTTAAGCTTTTGTTAAAAGATCAAGTTCTCAGAGAAACTTGAGGTGACTGTGTTACTCAAAATTGCATCACCCCCCACATATAGTCACATTCCATAAGTACATATTATCATCCCTTGCTTTATTTTTCATTTTTTGCTGTTTTCTTTACTTTTCTTTATTTTTCTACTTAGCACATATCACCATCTGACATACTGCATTATTTACTTATTTAATTTTCTTTATTATCTGTCTTGCCTTCTGGAGAATAAGCTCTAGGAGGACAGGGATCATATCTGTCTTTTTTGCTATCTTACCTCTAAAGATTACTAGAACAGTGCAGGGCACATCATTGTAACTTAAAAGTGATTTGTCAAATTAATGGCTAAAAAGTAACAGCAAAAGTCAGTACTCAAGAAATGCTAGTTTATTTTTTTTAATTGAATGATTTTTCTTTTGCATTATACTGTACTACAACCACCACTACTTTGATTTGACTTGATTTTGAAGGGTCTGTATAGCTCCCCTTAGACTTTGAGGAGTTGGTATTCCTCTGGCTATGTGGCATAGCCCCTATCAGTTTGCAGAAATAGTCACAACTGGTTGTGACTGTTTCTTATTTTTTTTTTAACTTTATTTTACTTTACATTACTGTATTGGTTTTGCCATACATTGACATGAATCCATCTCGGGTGTACATCCATAGTGGCTGTACTAATTTGCATTCCCACCAACAGTGTAAGAGGGTTTCCTTTTCTCCACACCCTCTCCAACATTTATTGCTTGCAGACTTTTGAATTGCAGCCATTCTGACTGGTGTGAAATGGTACCTCATTGTGGTTTTGATTTGCATTTCTCTGATAATAAGTGATGTTGAGCATCTTTTCATGTTTGTTAGCCATCTGTATGTCTTCTCTGGAGAAATGTCTATTTAGTTCTTTGGCCCATTTTTTGATTGGGTCATTTATTTTTCTGGAATTGAGCTGCATAAGCTGCTTGTATATTTTTGAGATTAGCTGTTTGTCAGTTTCTTAGCTTAGGTAGCCTTAACTAAGCTGGCTTTGATCGTCAACCAGTATATAGATCATGCTTTGATAATTACTGATATAATGTCAAAACTTTCTTTATATTTTTGTTTAATAGATATAATATGATCATGATAATTTAATATTACATGTTTGTTTTTGTTTCAGATCCTCCACAATATAGGAAATTTCATAATTAGGAAGTTAGATTTTTCTTTCTTGTTGCTCCACTTAAAATCAAAATAAGTTTCTTATTCATGATGCCAGTTATTGAAACCTATTGAAAATATTTTATAGGCTATAATATCACTTCTGGAAGGTTACAATAGGTTTCAATAACTGGCATATACTATACACTATAATATCACTTCTGGAAGGTTTTAATAGGTTTCAGTAACTGGCATCATAGATAAGAAACATACTTTGATTTTAAGTGGAGCAAGAAGAAAGAAAAATCTAACTTCTTAATTATGAAATTTCCTATCTTGTGGAGGATCTGAAACAAAAACAAACATGTAATATGAAATTATCATGACCATATCTATTAAAAAATGTGAATAAAGTTTTGGTATTATTGTAATACACAGAAGATCTGTACAGAAAAGATCTTCACAACCCAGATAATCACGATAGTGTGATCACCCAACTAGAGCCAGACATCCTGGAATGTAAAGTCAAGTAGGCCGTAGAAAGCATACTACAAACAAAGCTAGTGGAGGTGATGGAATTCCAGTTGAGCTATTCCAAATCCTGAAAGATGATGCTGTGAAAGTGCTGCACTCAATATGCCAGCAAATTTGGAAAACTCAGCCATGGCCACAGGACTAGAAAAGGTCAGTTTTCATTCCAATCCCAAAGAAAGGCAGTGCCAAAGAATGCTCAAACTACCGCACAATTGCATTCATCTCACACTCTAGTAAAGTAATACTTAAAATTCTCCAAGCCAGGCTTCAACAGTACATGAACTGTGAATTTCCAGATGTTCAAGCTCGATTTAGAAAAGGCAGAAGAACTAGAGATCCAATTGCTGACATCCAGTGGATCATAGAAAAAGCAAGAGAGTTCCATAAAAATATCTCTTTCTGCTTTATTGACTATGCCAAAGCCTTTGACTGTGTGGATCACAATAAACTGTGGAAAATTCTGAAGAGATGAGGATACCAGACCACCTAACCTGCCTCTTGAGAAACCTGTATGCAGGTCAGGAAGCAACAGTTAGAACTGGACATGGAACAACAGACTGGTTCCAAACAGGAAAAGGAGTACATCAAGGCTGTATATTGTCACCCTGCTTATTTAACTTATATGCAGAGTACATCATGAGAAATGCTGGGCTGGAAGAAGCAAAAACTGGAATCAAGATTGCTGGGAGAACTACCAATAACCTCAGATATGCAGATGACACCACCCTTATGGCAGAAAGTGAAGAACTAAAGAGCCTCTTGCTAAAGGTGAAAGAGGAGAGTAAAAAGGTTGGCTTAAAGCTCAACATTCAGAAAACTAAGGTCATGGCATCCGGTCCCTTCACTTCATGGGAAATAGATGGGGAAACAGTGGAAACAGTGACTGACTTTATTTTTCTGGGCCCCAAAATCACTGCACATGGTGATTTCAGCCATGAAATTAAAAGACACTTACTCCTTGGAAGGAAAGTTATGACCAACCTAGACAGCATATTAAAAAGCAGAGACATTACTTTGCCAACAAAGGTCCATCTATCAAGGCTATGGTTTTTACACTAGTCATGTATGGATGTGAGAGTTGGACTGTAAAGAAAGCTGAGTGCCCAAGAGTTGATGTTTTTGAACTGTGGTGCTAGAGAAGACTCTTGAGAGTCCCTTGGACTGCAAGGAGATCCAACCAGTCCATCCTAAAGGAAGTCAGTCCTGGGTGTTCATTGGTAGGAATGATGCTAAAGCTGAAACTCCAGTACTTTGGCCACCTGATGTGAAGAGCTGACTCATTTGAAAAGACTCTGATGCTGGGAGGGATTGAGGGCAGGAGGAGAAGGGAACTACAGAGCATGACATGGTTGGATTGCATCTCCAACTCAATGGACATGGGTTTGGGTGAACTCCGGGAGTTGGTGATGGACAGGGAGGCCTGGTGTGCTGCAGTTCATGGGGTCGCAAAGAGTCGGACACGACTGAGTACTGAACTGAACTGAACTGAATATCACTTACATGTAAAATGTAAATAGGACAAACAGAAACAGACAGTAGACTCATGCTTACTAGGGACTGAGGAGTAGGGGGAAGTGGGCAGATATTGATCAAAGGGCACAAGCTCCCAGTTATAAGATAACAAGTTTGGTGGTCTAATCTATAGCATGGTGATTATACCTAATAATACAATAAGATATATTTGAATGTTGTTAATAGACTAGATCTTAAATATGCTCACTATGGAAAAGATTTGTTTACTATAAATATGATGGAAATGTAACTAATACTGTGATGGTAATCAGCTTGTATCAAATCAACACATTGAACACCTTAAATTTACAGAAAACTAAATATCAACTATATTTCAAAGTTTGGAAAATATTTGGCTATTTCCAAGACAAAGACTGGGCAAATGTTGAAAAATGGTAAGTTTCTGTTCAAAGGTAGTTGGTTATTTTTCCCAAATAGAAAAAAAAAATTAATGGTTTACAGGCACACGCGTACATACACACACACACACATACACACACACACACACACACATATCTCTGTCATGTATTTTCCTTTTTCCAGTACTAACTTCAGGTAAAGTTTCTTGTTAAGATATCTGGTGGTCTTTTTCGAAAATAATTAAAATCAGCATTATTGAAGAATTACACAGGTAGCTATTTAAGAGAACCTAGAACCAACTTGGATATAATGTCTTGGGTCAGATCTTCAATCAAATGTGTGCTGCTGCTGCTGCTAAGTCACTTCAGTCATGTCCGACTCTGTGCGACCCCATAGACGGCAGCCCACCAGGCTCCCCCATCCCTGGGATTCTCCAGGCAAGAACACTGGAGTCGGTTGCCATTTCCTTCTCCCAAATGGGTGCAAGAGAGCCATAAACAACTTTTTTCAGTTGAGCTGTGTATGCATACAGGGCAATTTTTCTTGAGATATATGCAAGGGCAAGGGAGATGAAGTCAGTACAGTCTACTTCTGCTTCATTGACTACACTAAAGCCTTTGACTGTGTGGATCACAGCAAACTCTGGAAAATTCTCACAGAGATGGGAATACCAGATCACCTTACCTGTGTCCTGAGAAACCTGTATGCAGGTCAAGAAGCAACAGTTAGAACTGGGCATGGAACAGTGGACTGGTTCAAAATTGGGAATGGAGTACGTCAAGGCTGTGCCTATTATCTTGCTTATTTAACTTATATGCAGAATACATCATGTGAAATGCCAGGCCAGATGAAGCTCAAGCTGGAATCAAGATTGCTGGGAGAAATAGCATATAACCTCAGATACGCAGATGACACCACCCTTATGGCAGAAAGCAAAGAGGAACTAAAGAACCTATTAGTGAAGGTGAAAGAGGACAGTGAAAAAGCTGACTTAAAACTCAGCATTCAAAAAACTGAGATCATGGCATCTATTCCCATCACTTTATGGCAAATAGATGGGGAAACCATGGAAACAGTGACAAACTTTATTTTTCTTGGGCTCCAAAATCACTGCAGGTGGAGACTACAGTCATGAAATTAAAAGATGCTTGCCCCTTGGAAGAGAAACTATGGTAAACCTAGACAGCGTATTAAAAAGCTTTGTCGAATTTGGGAGATATTTTAAGGAAATCTATGCCACCATTTTTTTTTAATGATACCCTGCAAAATGGAGGCATAGATTTTTTTTAAAAATACCACCCAAATTTCTTTAGAGCCTTATTTCATTTCTTTTCCAGGTCTTGTACATGTGCCTCAGTTCTCCTTGAGTTTGTCTCCCATCTCTTACAGTAAACAATGTTGTTTGTTCACAGACTGTACTTGTTGTGGGGCTTCCCTGATGGCTCAGCTGGTACAGAATCTGCCTGCAATGTGAGATACCTGGGTTCAATCCCTGGGCTGGGAAGATTCCTTGGAGAAAAAAGTGGCAACCCACTCCAGTACTCTTGCCTGGAGAATTCCATGGACGGAGGAGCCTGGAAAGCTATAGTCCATGTGCTCACAAAGATTTGGACAAGTCTAAGAAACTAAGATACACATTACATATATATATGTGTCCATTTTGAAGGATATCATTAGCCAGTGTGGGAGGTGGCTTATAGCAAACCTCGTGGACTAAGACTCTTTTGGCTTTTATTACATAGGAATATCTCTGCCAAGTGGCTTTACACTACTGCTGCTTCAGCATATCTTTGTGTGCATGGTCAGGCTGCATAGACTGAGGTATGGTACCTTACCTCTGGGTCATGATACCTTTAGCACAGGCCCTCGGTCACTGGGTCAACGGAAGGATGACGTCACTCTACTCTGTGCCGGCTATCACTGTACTCTCTACTTGCAACCTGGCTGTCCATTAATACTTTACTATCTCTTGATATGACAATTGAATGATTTTCTGAATTTCTAATATATAATAAAAATTATAATAATAACCATGGTTAGTCTATGGGCATTAAGATACATGTATTTTGTCAGTTCTCTTTTTAACTGAACAAATTTTGATGGGAGCAAGTTCAAAGAATGTGAGAGATCTGTGTAACTGAAATTGGTAAGATAAAGCCAGTATCAAAGGAAATGTGACAGAGGAAGATGTTAAGTGAATCAAATGATCAACTGCATTCTGTTTTCCAGTGAGCAGCCCTACAGTTAATAAGTGCTTTTTATTGATTTGGTATATATTGGGAGTTACAAAGCTGTACAAAACATACCATTCAGAAAGAATGGGATTCTTTGTGATTAATGTTTTTGTTTTTAGATTCCCTATTTTTATTAAGTCATGGATAGTCAGTGTAAATTATTTTGTAGTGATTTGTTTCTATTTGGAATTTAGAGTGGGGCTTATTCTAAGGGTATGTGGCTCCAAACTACTGAAAATTCTCATTAATGCCACCTTTTCTCTTTTGCTTTTGAATGCAAAGTTGAAAAAAAAGCAACACACACATTAATCTATAAAAAAGACCAACAAGAACTAGTGGAAAAAATACAGGAATGAACTGAATGCAATCTTGTTCCATACATTTGGCCCTTTTCCATGTGCATTTTCTTGCAATATTTGTTAGAAAGTCAAGTATCACATTTGTGTCAATTGACAACATGTTCAATGCATGGCAATTTTAATTTCAAATATGATATGTTGATTTCTTTATTGATTTATTTGGGACTCTCTTTGTTGAGCAAACTTTACTTTCCTTTGCACTAAGATAGTACTTAGTACTTTGTCGCTCAGTCATGTCCGACTCTTTGCAACCCCATGGACTGTAGCCTGCCAGGCTCCTCCCTCCATTGGATTCTCCAGGCAAGAGTACTGGAGTGGGTTGCCATTGCAATAAGATATATAACATTAAATTCTAGCCTGAAGCTTACTTTTCCCATATACTTTAAGCTCCCCAAATCTGATACAAATTCTGGCATTAGTTCTTGTTGTCATGACATGTTGTAATCATATTGCCATTTGACTTCATTTTCTAAGCATATATGAGATAAGATATCATGAGTTGTTTTATGAAAGCATCTATTATTTTCTAGGTTACAGTCATATGGTTTGCGTGGGTTCTTTTTGACAAGATTGGGAGGAAAGTGGAGACTTACAGTGAAAAGTGTTCAAAATTACAAACATCCTTGTTTAAGATACACTGAGTCTAGAGTGAATTACCAAGGAATGATTTCCAGGTAGCAGAGAATGATGGTGAAGTTGGCAATCAATTAGGATAATGTGAAAAGTATAGTGGTAAGTGTATAGAGTGAATTGATTGCTTGGTAATCAAACTATAGTACCTTTCATTTTCCATGCTGAGTCCATGAAATCTCTTTTGAAATGTAATTGTGGTCAGCCACAAATATACCAGTTATCTTCTCTGATATTTAGAACTGGGTTTCTCTTCAAAGAATGCCTAAAACAACTTGTAAAGGAAAAACTTAGGACTGAGGCCATATGACCTAAGCCCAGTAAGCTGGTCAGATTTTCTGATGGCAAGCTACTGAGTAAAACTCAATAGGAAAGTCCTGCCAGCGACTGGCAACCTTCCTAACTCCCAAGATGTTAATAGGAGTTAGGGTTCCTTCAGAGAAAAAACATGGTCCCATTGAGCATATGGCCTTTGGAATGCTCTGCCATCCTATACACAGACCTTCCAGGACTAAGATAACATTCACTTTTCCACTCTTTAAAATAGTTTATTTTTATTTAATTAATTAATTTGGCTCTGCCAGGTCTTTGGGTCTTTGTTTAAGCATTCAGGGTCTTTTTTTTTTTTTTTTTTTTAACTTTAGGTGTGGCTTCAAACTCTTAGCTGCCTCATGTGGACTCTAGTTCCCTGACCAGGAATTGAAGGAAGTCCCTCCTCTCATTTTTTATACCAATACAATGCATTTTCTTATAGAAACTTTGGACAAGCAAGATTGTTATTTTCATAAGGAGTTCATGATCTGAGCCACAGTCAGCTCCCAGTCTTGTCTTTGTTGACTGTATAGAGCTTCTCTATCTTTGGCTTGCAAAGAATATAATCAATCTATTAAAATATCCATATTTTTCACAAAACTATAGCAAATAATCTTAGAGTTTATGAAATCACAAAATACATTTAATAGACAAAGCAATCTTGAAAGAGAACAAAACTGAAGGTACTAAGCTTCCTGACATCAGACTATACTGGAATGCTTCAGAAATAAAAACAGTGTGATACTGGCACAAAAATAGTCACATACATCAAGGGAACAGAGTACAGAGCCTAGAAATAAACTCATGCACTTATAGGTCGATTGATCTATGACAAAGGACGCAAGGATAGACAAGAAAAAAGAAAGTTTCTTTAGTAAGTGGTGCTGAGACAACTGGACAGTTACATGTGAAAGAATGAGCTTAGAACACTTTCATACTCCATATATAAAACAAACTCAGAATGGTTTAAAGACCTAGACCTAACTGTAATATGTGAAACCATCAAATTCATAGAAGAGAACATAAGCACACCACTCTTTGATGTAAATCATAACAATATTTTTTTAATCTCTCTCCAAGTCAAAAGAAACAGAAGTAAAAATAAACAAAAGGGTCCTAATTAAACTTACAAGCTTTTGACCTACAGTCTGTTATACAGAGTGAAGCAAGCTAGAAAGAGAGAAAACACATATTAACAGGTATATATAGAATCTAGTTCATGGTATCAGTGAACTATTTGCAGGGCAGGAATAGAGATCCAGACATAGAGAAGATACCTGTGGACACAGGAGAAGGAGAGGGTGGGGCAAATTGAAAGAGTAGCACTGAAACGCATACATTACCATATGTAAAACTGACAGTGGGAAGCTAGCATATAACACAGGGAGCTCAGCCTGGTTCTTGGTGACAACCCAGAGGGATGGATAAGGTGTGATGGGAGATGGGAGGGAGATTTAAGAGGGAGGGGACATATGTATTGGAGAAGGATATAGCCCCCACTCCAGTATGCTTGCCTGGAAAATTCCATGGACAGAGGAGTCTGGCAAGCTACAGTCCATGGGGTGGCAAAGAGTTGGCCATGACTGAGTGACTGAGCACAGACATATGTACATTTATGGCTGATTCATGTTGTTGTATGGCAGGAATGAATGGAATATTCCAAAGCAATATCTTCAAAGAAAAGTATCAACAAAACTAAACAACAACGTACTAAATAGATGTTGGCAAATAATATGACTTAAGCAGTTAATATCCAAATAATATAAATAGCTCATATAACTCAATATTTAAAAATAACAAAAAAATAAACAGGCAGAAGACCTAAGAAGACATTTTTCAAAAGAAGACATTTTTCAAAAGAAGACATACAGATGGCCATCAGGCACATGAAAAGATGCTCAACATCACTAATTGTCAGGGAAATCAAATCAAAATCACACTGAGATACTACCGTTCACCTGTAAAAATGGCGGTTATCAAAATGACCACAAATACCAAATCCTGGTGAGAATGTGGAGAAAAGGGACCTCTCACACTCTGTTTACAGCTCCAACACATTCACCTTGGTGTAGCCACTGTGGAAAACAGGATGAAAGTGAAAGCATTAGTCGCTCAGTCATGTCTGATTCTTTGCAACCCCATGGACTATAGCCCGCCAAAGCTCCTCTGTCCATGGGATTCTCCAGGCAAGAATACTGCAGTGGGTTGCCATTTCCTTCTCCAGGGAATCTTTCTGACCTAGGGATCTAACCCAGGTCTCCCACATTGCAGACAGATTCTTTGCCATCTGAGCTACTAGGGAATCCTTGGAAAACAGTATGGAGATTTCTAAAAATTACTAAAAGTATAACTACTATATGATCCAGCCATTCTACTCCAGTTATAGGTATGTAACTGAAAAAAACAAAAAACACTAATTCAAAAAGATTCATGCACTCCAATGTTATAACACTACTTATAATAGCCTAAACATGGAAGAAACCTTACTGTCCATCAACAGATAAATGGACAAAGAAGTATGGTATTTATGAAATATTACTCAGTCACAATAATAATGAATTTCTGTCATTTGCAACAACATGATCATCTGGAAAGTATTATGCTAGTAAAAGTAGTTCAACAAAGAAAGAAAATTACTCTGTTATTACTCACATATGGAATCTAAAAAAGGAAACAAATGTGTAAATAAATACAGAAAGAGATTCACAAACTAGTGGTTACCAGTTGGGAGAGAGAAGTGGGGAGGGGAAAGACAAGTATAATGGACTAAGAGATACAAGCTACTATGTATAAAACAGATAAAGGAAATCAATCCTGAATATTCTTTAGAAAGACTGATGTTGAACCTGAAGCTCCAATACTTTGACCACCTGATGCAAAGAGCAGACTCATTGGGAAAGACCCTGATGATGTGAAAGATTGAAGAGAGAAGGAGAAAGGGATGACAGAGGATGAGATGGTATCATCTAATGGATGGTGACTATCAGTGACTCATTGGACATGAGTTTGAGCAAACCCTGGGAGATAGTGAAGGACATGATGCAGTCTATGGGTTGCAAAGAGTCAGACATGACTTAGCAACTGAATAACAATGTATACAGTAGATAAGCAACAGGATATATTATACAGCACAGAGAAAATTAACATTGTTTTCCAATAATTTTAAATGTATCATAACCTATGAAAATATTGACTCATTATGCTATATGTTGAAACTAATATTATAAATCAAATATACTTCAATAAAAATGATATGGAAAAATATATATTTATATATAATTATGACAGTATGAGTTGACTTTAGCTCATTGGAGGTAGAAAGAATATGGGTTCAGTCTTAAGAATCAGTGTAAGCAAAGACAAAGATAGTAAAACACACAACATATTCACAAAACAGGTGAACAGGAGCTACATGAAACAGTTCTCATTTTTCATTCTGTTTCACAGTTGATTTATTCTTCATTTTGTCACAAGCCACTTTTAAATTAATGGTAATGAAGCAGGCTATTAACCAAGACAAAAATGATATAGTAACAGTCTTCTGGAAGTTAACAATTGTGTTATTAGTGTCAATGGACATGATGTAACTGTAACAAAATCAGGGAACAGAACTCATTCACCACAAGAATGGGTGTATTTTACAATAGTGCCTTTGAGTCTCTAATTTCCTCAATTATTTTTAACTTGTGGTATGGTATCCTCTGATTTGAGAAAATCTAATTATCGCCAAAATATTACTGTTTATGCAATATTCACACCAAACGTAGTTGAAGCATAGGAGCTTGCACATAAATGAGGTCTCACTACAGAAATGATCTCTCCTCAGAGACTAGCTTTGCAAGATAATTTAGAGATGGCTCTCTCCATTTTCCACTGTTTTTCCCATTGTTTTCTTCATGCCTCTCTCCATATAAGGAAATTATACTTAATCTTCTTCCTATGGAGAAGATACCATAGGTGGGTGGTGCTAAGAGGTATAGATACCACCTGAGGGAAGGCCCTATACTGAGCAGCTGAAACTCTGCAAATTATCAGTTTGACCATTGGATGTCATCAGTGTTCTATGGAGCATTTACTGAGTGAGTTCCACATCAACGAACAGTATGAATTAAAGGCAGTAATTTGTGTATTGCTTTGATGACATATTGGCATACCTCTCAGTTAAATGGTGTGAAAAGAGTAACAAAATTCATTTTTATTAGGCAGTCTTTTTAAGTATCTAATAAATAATCTTTTATTAAAAATACCTAAATACCATGAGACAGAATATGTGAATTTGACAGACTCAGTCTTGAGATTAAGCCAGTTGCTAATGCAAATAGATCAAATAATCAAATGATATAGCCACAAATTTTACTTTTTATTTCTGTTGATTGAATTTATCTGGGCTATATCATGATTTTTTTTTCTAGTTACTTCCAAGAATGTATTTCTAATACTGGACATTTTGGAAAATGCAGGTACCTCCAAATGCTTTATTTTGGTTAGCTTTCAACTTACATAAATGTGTATCAGAAAAGAAAAAAAAAGAATATCTAGACTTAATAGGTACTGCATTTCAGTAAAAATTTTAATCAACTTACAAAGTTTTTTGAACTATTTGAGAATGTTAATTTCTCCAAAGTTATTGCTTTATATTATTTTTAAATCATGCAAAATGATGCAATGATATACTGTTACTATCAAACAACCCCCAAATATTTAATAATTAAAATACCCCTTTAATCAGATACAACCACTATCCTCCTCTTCCTATTGATATACTTTACTCTTCCTTTTTTTAATGGAGAAGGCAATGGCACCCCACTCCAGTACTCTTGCCTGGAAAATCCCATGGATGGAGGAGCCTGGTAGGCTGCAGTCCATGGGATCGCGAAAAGTCGGACAGGACTTTGCGACTTCCCTTTCACTTTTCACCTTCATGCATTGGAGAAGGAAATGGCAACCCACTCCAGTGTTCTTGTGTGGAGAATCCCAGGGATGGGGGAGCCTGGTTGGGCTGCCATCTATGGGGTCGCACAGAGTCGGACACGACTGAAGCGACTTAGCAGTAGCAGCAGCAGCAGCAGCAGCAGCAGCAGCAGCAGCAAGGACCTTTCTGTACATATGTTAGTTTCAATACACTTTTAAGGTTATTGTTTCAGGCATTTGAAGGTTTAAAATATTAGCTTGGAATAGAGCCTTAGAGGGGTTACATGTAGCAGATCTGTATTGGTAGACAGTGAATAGGAAAACAATTTTAAGTGCATCTTCAAATCATTCCTTGGTTACTTAGGGTTGGAAGTAAGATTTAGAGTGCTATTAGACTTTATTCTGTATAATAACACACAAACTACTCCTTCAAGTCTCCCAAGTTCTTCATAGGTACCAGGGACATATGTAAATACAGGAGATTCAAGTTAACATTGACCTTTAGCTGTCAAGGAAGTGTTTAGTTTGTCTTCATTAGGCAGTGCTAGCACATTAACAGAGTAATACATTTTTATTACTTTTTTTTACTTCCATTGTTATCAGATTTCTTTTTGATTATTATTATACTTTTGTTAAGCTAACATACTGTAATGAAGACTAAATGTCTCTGACTGTCTTTGTTCAGTAAACCATTAGATTACACAGAAGGTCGAGAGGTATAGAACTTAAACAATCCTGCTCTACCTTAAACAGTATCCACTGCAAGAGATTAAAAACAAGTGATATTTTTGGTTACGACAAAAATAATACCAATGTAAAAACCAGAGAAATATAATACTTTTGAATTTGAATATTATGAAATGAAAAGTTCATTTTTAAACTACTTTTACCCATATACCATGGAGGAGTAAATTGGATATATTAATTGTACATTTATAAATTGAACTTTGTTCACTCATAGATTGTTATTTCTGAATGTCTCCTACAAGGAGAAAATGACAAAGGCATAGAAAAGGAAGCCCTAGAGGAAAGATGAAAGAAATTGAGTTTATCCATTCTGGAGAGAAGGAACTTGAAGGACAAAGTAATAATGTTCTTCACATAAGTGGAGACTACCCAGAGTGGGAACAGAGATTTTCATGGTTGAGGTTTCCTCCAACACAATCCCTGCTGGACAGGAGGACACTTAAAGGAAGAGAAGTACTTATTTTATAATTAACTAAGGGTAAGGGATCCACTTTAAAATCTTACTTGGAGACTTGCAATGAAGATTTTCCACTGTCAGTACTTATAACAGAGTAAGAGGGGACCCAATAGAAAGAATTATGACTATAGACCATGGTTTTAAAATTTATCTGCATAAGAGAGAAAAAGTTTTGTTACTAGTGAAATTGTACAAGGACATGAAAAATTCAATGAATGCATCAGTCTAGGATGGTTTGGGAGAGAAAGGATGGATTTCTTTCCTCCAGGTTCTACCATTCCAATAACTTGATACTAATATCAAAAATAACTAAAAATGGAAAAGTAGTAGCTAATTATGAGAATAAATGGGTGGAGTGGGCTGAGAACTATTATTTGTGGAGTCTTTTCTCAGTGTTTTTCCATTGTGATACATGTAAATAAGTTGTACCTGAACCTGACTAGTCAAATGAGGGCCACTACTACTGACTTTATGGGCCATCTCTCACCATTACATTGACTGCAGGTAAGAGTCATATTTCTCAGAGTCTATGGGAAAGATCAATAAGGTTAAATACCTGGGCTCTCTTGATAGTAGTGTGAAGGCACAATGTGCCTAGGAGGGTGGGATGCTTATGGTATTCACACTTTACAGATTTACATTTTATAGAAAACCATCTCCTCTGCCTCATTGACTATACTAAAGCCTATGACTGGTAGCTTACAACAAATTGTGGAAAATTCTTACAGATGGGAGAACTAGAGCACCTTACCTGTCTCCTGAGATAACTGTATGTAGGTCAAGTTAGAACTGTACATGGAACAATGGACTTGTTCAAGATTGGGAAAAGAGGGTGGCAAGGCTGTATATTATCAAACTGCTAATTTAATTTCTGTGCAGAGTACATCATGCAAAGTGTTGGGGTGGATGAATCACAAACTGGAATCAAGATTGCAGGGGGATATATCAACAACCTCAGATATTCAGATGATACCACCCTAATGGCAAAAAGCAAAGAGGAACTAAAGAATCTCTTGATGAAGGTGAAAGAGGAGCAAGAAAATGTTGGCTTAAAACTCAACATTCAGAAAACTAAGATCATGGCAACCAGTCCCTTCACTTCATGGCAAATAGATGGGAAGAAAATGGAAACAGTGGCAGATTTTATTTTCTTGGGATCCAAAATCATTGCGGATGGTGACTGCAGCCATGAAATTAAAAGACGCTTGCTTCTTGGAAGAAAAGTTATAATAAACATAGACCACATGTTAAAAGGCAGAGGCATCAATTTGCTGACAAAGATCTGTATAGTCAAAGCTGTGGTATTTCCAGTAGTCATGTACGGATGTGCGAGTTGGACCATAAAGAAGGCTGAGAACTAAATAATTGATGTTTTCAAATTGTGGTGCTGAAGACTCTTGAGAGTTCCTTTGACAATAAAGAAGTGAAACCAGCCAATCCTAAAGGAAATCAATCCTGAATATTCATTGGAAGGACTGATGTTGAAGCTCCAATTATTTGGCTACCTGATGTAAGAGCTGACTCATTGGAAAAGACCCTGATGCTGGGAAAGATTGAAGGCAGGAAGAGAAGGGGGTGACAGAGGATGAGATGGCAGGATGGCATCACTGACTCAATTGACATGAGTTTGAGTAAACTCCAGGAGATAGTGGAAGGACAGAGAAGCCTGGTGTGCTGCAGTCCATGGAATTACAAAGAGTTTACATGACTTAGCAACTGAACAACAACAACAACAACTTTACAGATGAGAAAACTGGTGATCTAGAAAGTGAACTGCTGTGGATTCATTACACAAATTTTCCAGGAGGCTCAAAATAAAAGTACTTGCTACTAGCTACAGAATGATGTTGAAAGAAATTACCATTTCCATTTTTCTCATTGAATGACCAAAGAACTTACCCCATAACAGTTTGCCAGTTGTTACTCTTCCACTATTATAAGATATTCAATATAATAATAATGGCCAGTTATTCTTTATCCCATGCAGTCAGCAATGTAGAATTGGAAAGTTATAAATGTGTACTATTCACCATCCCTATACTTTAATCACACATGTTTCAAAGTTGAAGTAACTTGGACTTTCCTGGTTGTCCAGTGGTTAAGAGTCCTCCTGCAGATTCAAAGGACATTGGTTTCGTCCTTTGTCCAGGAAGGTTCTACAGGCCACAGGGCAAGTAACCCTGTCTTCCAAACTACTGAGTCTTCTCTCCAGAACCTGCAAGCTGAAACTATTAATACTGAGACCGAGCGCCACAAACACTGAAGCCCATGCGCCTAGAGCCCATGCTCTGCAACAGGAAGCCATCACAATGAGAAGCTTGTACCCTGCGAGTAAAGAGTAGCCCCTGCCCACCACGACAAGGAAAAATAAAACCTGTGTGCAGCAATGAAGACCCAGCACAATCAAAAATAAAATAAAAGATAAATTGAAGTGGCTTTAATATGAAAACAATCATGGATACCTTGGGAACAAGTGTGCCAACTTTGTCCTTGAAGTTTCTCTTCAGATCAACTGCTTTGTTGGTTAATATTTTATGAGTAACAGATATATATTCTGAAAATAGGATGTTATCTATAATCAAGGACTCCATTGAAAAATATCTCAAAGTTTTAGACTTTGGCCCTATGAGAACAGATGGCAAGCCAACTGTCAACATTTTCTTTTTTTGAGCACAGAAAACAAGGCAAGAAGTAGAATAAAGGATACTTTGTCATTGTAAGATGTCTTAATTATATTTCCAAAGCAATATTTTTAATGTTAGAAAAGTACCATTCTAGGATCCCTGGAACTCAAAATGAGAAATAGGCATTGTATACCAGAATTGAAGATGAATTGCTAACCATTTTAAGAGTGTAATTTAACTAATTAGTAATTTTTGCAGCTGTCTACCTTCCCCTTCACTTAGTCAATTTTAACTTTAAAACCACCACCACTATCCCCCTCCTCCCCACTCCGCTTCCCCATAGGGATAAACTGCTGCTGCTAAGTCACTTCAGTCATGTCCGACTCTGTTTGACCCCATAGACTGCAGCCCACCAGGCTCCCCTGTCCCTGGGACTCTCCAAGCAAGAACACTGGAGTGGGTTGCTATTTCCTTCTCCAATGCATGAAAGTGAAAAGTGAAAAGAAAGTCGCTCAGTCATGTCCAACTCTTCATGACCCCATGGACTGCAGCCTACCAGGCTCCTCCTAAGCCTCCTCAAATTTTTAAAATAAAATTTATCATTAGTTTTCCCTGCCTATTAAGATATGGCCCAGTACTCTCCTTTTATAATGATCTACTCCAATTTTCAAGTGATTCCCATTGATTTGTATACACCTACTCCAATCTTCTAGATCAATAATTTTCAATTTGAGTTTCTCAAAGATCTAAAGTTTAATGAAAGATTCTCAGACTTTAACCAGGAACAGGAGGGAGACCAAGAAGGAGGAAGTGGTCTAGATAATTTGACTTTAATGAGAGTAATCCATTTCTATATATTTTATAAATTTTGATGAAACTCAAATTTGAAAAATACAAACTGAATGGCTGTGTCTTGTTTAATTTTTGTTGCTCAAATTTCCCCTTTGGTTTCCTATGGAACATACATGTTTTACTGGATGAGAGAAAAAGAAGGAACATTTAGTGTTTTGTCCATTTGGAAAAAAAGAGAAAGGGAAAACAATATTCGCCTAAGGCTGGCATGGTATTAGAAAGGAGTCAAAATGTAAACCCCTTCAGGCAGAGAGTCTACTCTAAGCAGTAAATTGTCTAAGACTGTATTTCAGCAATCATGTGCTAAAATTTGTCCCTCAGAAAAGACAAACCTTAGAAATGTTTACACTACCTTCTGTTTAAAAAGGGCCAGAGTAAAGGGATATGTTATGAGTTGAGGTATGGAGATGGATTAAAAAGTGCATTTTTAAAAATAAAGCCTATGTAATAAAATGAAAAATGTCTTAATAGATTGTTCAAATTAAAAAAAAAATTACAGAAGCATCTCATAGAGGCAAAGGCCAAAGAAGCTTGAAATAGTATAAGAATTTTACAACAGGCTTGCAAGAGGAAATAAATAAGGGTGGAAAGAGAAGAATGTTAAAGGAAAATATGTGTAAAGGCTGAAATGTCCTCTCCCCTTGTCATATTAGAGAATTCCTTCATAGCTGCTGGGAAGGATATAATTGTTCTAGCTGTAATCATCAGCATTTTGTGCCCTTTTCAGAAAAACAAAAAGCATTGACCCAAATCCTAGAAACTGCCAAATTCTTACCACCATAATAATGCTTATATATCCTGCTGTTGCTAATTTCTAAACTTTCTTCTAGGACTTTCTATTTGGTCACTCTGTACCAAACAGGTTAAATAGTCAAGGAAAACTATATTCAATATAAAGAGGAGAAAGAATGAACTCAATTCCTCTGAAAGAAAATGTGGGAGAGTTGTTAAATGTTGTGGTAAGCTAGTGGATAAATACTGAAGATGTTAATTGAGATGGGGGTGGTCAATATGATTGCTGGGTAATTGATATTGATCTAAGATTGGCTCCTACTCCTCTATGGAGATTCCAAGATAGACATTCTAATTTTCCTTGATGATTCATTTCAAAGGGATGGTTTGTAGGATCTTGACTAAGGAATATTTGGGTTGTAAATGTGTGTAAGAATATTTACACCTAGTATGGACAAAAAAAGAATTTACAGTTATAAATTTTCTAAAGAAAATACTCTAAGAAAAAGGAAATCAGGAGCTTATAGTCAGGAAGGAAGCTGTCTAAAGTTTATTCAGGCTGAAAAGAATATTAAGGCCCTTTTGCTTACTTTTAAGAATTGATGCTTTTGAACTGTGGTATTGGAGAAGACTCTTAAGAGTCCCTTGGACTGCAAGGAGATCCAACCAGTCCATCCCAGAGGAGATCCTGGGTGTTCACTGGAAGGACCAATGCTGAAGCTGAAACTCCTATACTTTGGCCACCTCTTGCGAAGAGTTTACTCATTGGAAAAGACTCATGCTGGGAGAGATTGGGGACAGGAGGAGAAGGGGATGACAGAGGATGAGATGGTTGGATAGCATCACTGACTCTATGGATATGAGTTTGTGTAAACTCTGGGAGTTGGTGATGGACAAGGAGGCCTGGCATGCTGCGATTCACAGGGTTGCAAAGAGTTGGAAACGACTGAGCGACAGAACTGAACTGAAGACTAAAATAGAAAGCGATAGTGCTTCTTTTCTGACCCATAGCATCTCCAATTTGCTTTTCAAAGGTTAAAAATATATATTTATGTTTATCTTTCCCATAAGTTTAACACTTCTATTCCCAGCAATTACTTCAAAATTAAATAGTGAACTTCCAGTGTGAGGTTATAACTCACTGTAAATTTGATTTGTATTTCTCTAATAATTACTGATGGAGAAGGAAATGGCGACCCATTTCATGCTGAACATCTTTTCATTTGCTTTCTGGTCATTTGTCTGTCTTTGGAGAAATGTCCATTTAGAGCTTCTGCTCATTTTTTGATTTTTTTTTTTAATGAGCTGCATGGTATATTTTGGAGATTAATTCCTTGTCAGTTGCTTCACTTAAAAGTATTTTCTTTCATTCTCTGTGTTGTCTTTTTATTTGTTTATGGTTTCCTTTGCTATGCAAAAGTTTTTAAGTTTAACTAGGCCCCATTTGTTTGTTTTTATGTTCATCACTTTAGTAGATGGATCCAAAAAGATATTTCTGTGATTTATATCCGAGAGTATTCTGACTGTTTTCCTTTAAGAGTTTAATAGTACCAAGTTTTACATTTTGATCTTTAATCCATTTTGAGTTTATTTTTGTGTTTAGTATAGGGGAGTGATCTAATTTCATCCTTTTATATGTAGCTGTCCAGTTTTTCCAGGACCACTTATTGAAGAGATTGTCTTTTCTCCATCATATACTCCTCTGTCATAGATTAATTGCCCATAGGTGTGTGGGTTTATTTATGTCTGGGCTTTTTATCCTGTTGCATCGAAGTATATTTCTGTTTTTGTGCAAGTACTACATTGTTTTGATGACTGTAGCTTTGTAGTATAGTCTGAAGTGAAGGAGTCTGATTCTTCTAGGCCTGTTTTTCTTTCTCAAGGTTGCTTTGATTACTCAGGGTCTTTTGTGTTTCCATATTAAAAAAAATCTTGTTCTAACTCTGTGAAAATGCAACTCAGCGTTATTTGCATCATTCTTTACAATAGCCAAGACTTGGAACCAATATGAATGACCATCAATAGAGGAATGGATAAAGAAGGTGTGGTACACATATACAATAGAATTTTACTAAGCCATAAAAAGAATGAAATAAGGTAATTTGCAGAAACATGGGTGGACCTAGGTTTATCATTCTAAATGAAATAAATTTTATAGAGAAGGAAAAATATCATATGATGTTACTTATATGTGAAATCAAAAAAAAATAAAGAAGATACAAGTGAACTTGTTTACAAAACAAAACAACACTTGAAGATTTTGAAAATTAACTTATGTTTAGCAAAAGGGAAAGATGAGGTAGGGGAAGGGATAAAATAGGAGTTTGGGATTAACATATATGCACTACTATATATAAACAGAAAATCAACAAAAACCTATTACATAGCACATGGATCTCTACTTGATATTCCATTTTCCCTATTTGGGAAAAGAATCTGAAAAAAATAGATACATGTATATGCATAACTGAATCACTTTCACCTGTTACTAACACAGCATTCTGAATCAACTATATTCTAATATGGGGCTTCCAGATGGGACAGTGGTAAAGAACCAGGCTGCCAGTACAGGAGATGCAAGAGACGAAGGTTTGATGCCTAGGTAGGGAAAGTCCTTAGTAGGAAATGGCCATCTGCTCCAGGATTCTTGCCTGGAAAATTCTAGGGAAAGAGAAGACTGGTGGGCTACAGTCCAAGAGGTCACAAAGAGTCAGACGTGACTGAGTGACCACTCACACACACATGAATATACTCTAATATAAAATAAACATTAAATTAAAAATAAAAGGAAAAATGGTGAACTTCCATTTCTCAGAAGTATATTGACCAATTAGTAACAATTTAACTATATAAAGTAATGAAGAAAGGGTGAAGGAATTGACTTCCTAGAGAATTCCAGAGCACCATCAATAAGGTGATGACAAAGGCCAAGAACTCAATCATGACTCAGTAATTTTCAACCAGACTATGCTGAACAACATGTTGTGGATAGGGAACCTTGACCAGTATAAGAATTGGCAGTTAGTGTTCCCCTAACAGTTTCATTTTTATTGTGTGTGTGTGTGTGTGTGTGTGTGTGTGTTCATAAATATAAATTTGCAACTTGACTGCCACAAACTTTCACACAGATGAAACCACTCTTAGGATACAAAAGCATTGTTAAAGACATCATTTAGAGACTTTCCCCGAAATGTTTCTCTTGTAAAAAGAGTGAACATGCAAAGTCCTTTGTTTGTGTACATAAGGACGAATTTTTCTTTTTTAAATAATCCATAATCTTGACATTTATCAGTGCAGAAGATAATCTGTTTTACAAACTTGACAGAGGAGAGTATCAAATAGGTGTGGACAGAGTTAGGCAGTGAGTTGGTGTAGAATAGAAGGATGGGCAGTTGAATGGGTAGAAGATATAGCTTTTTAAACACAGTTTAGAGAGGTTCTTGATTTATATCTTATAAGACATTTTCTTGCACAGCTGTTTTAACATATTGAATAATTAAAATATTTAAGATCTGAACTGAATAAATTATTAAATCTGGTTATGGTTGAACTCTAATTTTCCAATTACTGAATCTGTTAAAAATGGACTTTCATAATAGAATTAAGGTCATGAAACTTGGTGATAATTCAACTTAACAACAAAAGATTCTACTTCCAAAAATATTTCTTCCTTGACTTCTCTTTTTAATGCTATTTTAAATAGAATCACTAAATACTCTGTTCAATAATAACTGGCTGCCTTCAAAAATATGGAATTGATTCATCTGTTGACTCCACCATAATAGAAGCCTAAATCCAATTTCCCCCCAATGTGGTGACCTGAATCGCCTCAGGTATTTTGGGCTGGGGTCCTCCACCCCTGGGCCATAGACTGATACCTTCTGTCAGATTAGCAGCAGCTTTAGATTAGAAATAAAGTGCACAATAAGTGTAATGTGCCCAAATCATCCTGAAACCATCCCCCCTTCCCTAAGGGAAAAATTGTCTTCCATAAAACTTGTTCCTGGTGCTAAAAAGGAAGGGGACTGCTGTTCTAGGGAAATGCTGATCCATAACAATGCTTATCTGCTTCATTTTCATGAGCTGTGGGTCACCTTACAAAGAACCTCAATAATTAACCTTTACATCTTGAAGATCAGAAGATATAAGAAAATATAGGACCATATGACCTCATGAATTTTCTTCCTTAATGGTAGCTATCATATAAATATTTTCACCTCTATATTTTCAAAAACATGTGGGTTGAGCCCTTATTGTAATTTTTGAACCATTGTAATTGCACCAGAACAGTTATTCTATCCTGTTCTGATTCTTAAATAATCTATGTGGACCTAGATGGTACAGTAGCAATATGATTTTTCAGATGTAAACTTTTGACATATTCAGAGGGAATATAAAGTGTATAAACTCATTTCAGATATATAAGTAATCATGCAACTGAGATAGACTAGTGAAAAAGAGTAGGTAATTTTTTTTTTCACTCAGAAAGGGTATTTGGTAATTACATTTTTATAGGTGCTATTCTACAATAAAGCAAGTTTTGGGGTTAAAAAAGGTTTTATCCCAATGGTGAGTAGACATAATTTTTGTTAGGATTCTTTAAAAACCTGGATTAGAGGTTATAAACATACCTCAACATAATAAAAGCCATATATGATAAGCCCACAGCAAACATCCTCAATGGTGAAAAACTGAAAGCATTTTCCCTAAAGTCAGGAACAAGAAAAGGATGCCCACTCTCACCACTATTATTCAACATAGTTATGGAAGTTTTAGCCACAGCAATCAGAGAAGAAAAATAAAAGGAATCCAGATTGGAAAAGAAGTAAAACTCACTGTTTGCAGATGACACTATCCTGTACATAGAAAACCCTAAAGACATCACCAGAAAACTATTAGAGCTAATCAATGAATATAATAAAATTGTAGGATATAAAATTAACACACAGAAATCCCTTGCATTCCTATACACTAACGGTGAGAAAACAGAAAGAGAAATTAAGGAAACAATTCCATTCACCATTGCAACTAAAAGAATAAAATACTTAGGAATATATCTACCTAAAGAAACAAAAGACTTATATACAGAAAACTATAAAACACTGATGAAAGAAATAAAAAATGATACAAATAGATGGAGAAATATGCCATGTTCATGGATTAGAAGAATCAATATAGTGAAAATGAGTATACGACCCAAAGTAATCTACAGATTCAATGTAATCCCTATCAAGCTACCAATGATCAAAAAGTCTACAAATAATAAATGCTGGAGAAGGTGTGGAGGAAAAGGAACCCTCTTACCCTGTTGGTGGGAATGCAAACTAGTAGAGCCACTATGGAGACAGGGTGGAAATTCTCTAAAAAACTGGAAATAGAACTGCCATATGACCCAGCAATCTTACAGCTGGCCATACACACTGAGGAAACCAGAATTGAGAGAGACACATGTACCCCAATGTTCATTCCCACACTGTTTAAGTATTCGGGACATGAAAGCAACCTAGATGTCCATCAGCAGCTAAGAAAGCTGTGGTACATATACACAATGGATTATTACTCAGCTATTAAAAAGAATGCCTTTGAATCAGTTCTAATGAGGTGGATGAAACTGGAGCCTATTATACAGAGCAAAGTAAGTCAGAAAGAAAAACACCAATATAGTAATATTAACACGTATATATGGGATTTAGAAAGATGGTAATGATGACCCTATATGTGAGACAGCAAAAGAGACACAGATGTAAAGAACAGACTTTTAGACTCTGTGGGAGAAGGTGAGGGTAGGATGATTTGAGAGAATAGCATTGAAACATGTATACTATATTATGTAAATAGATCACCAGTTCAGGTCTGATGCATGAAACAAGGTACTCAGGGCTGGTGCACTGGGATGACCCTGAGGAATGGAATGGGAGGGTAGTGGGAGGGAGGGTAAGGATGGAAAACACATGTACACCCATGGCTGATTCATGTGAATGTATGGCAAAGCCCACCACAATATTGTAAAGTAATTAGCCTCCAACTGAAAAAAAAAAAAGATTAGAAGCAGTGATATCTTATTGATATCACTTTTTATTAAAGGCAGAATAGGAAATTGCAGCTGTCATTGGCCAACAGATACACTAATTTAATAACACTTTAAGGCCCAAAATACCTTTATGAAAATTCCAAAACCCAATTAAACAGTTGCAGTACCCTAGATGAATTCAAAACTGAGAACAGTCACACTGAAATTTGTAAAAGCAATTTCAGTTAACCTGTGTCAGGTAAACCAGCATAACTTAGGACCAAGAGAAATCCCCTTAGCCATCAATTTCTCCATGAGTGGAAAGAGTTAACTATGCAACAACCCTCAAGCCACTTTCAGGGAGACCTGCTACTATATAATCTCACCCACAATGCTGAGGGCATTGACATAGTCCCAACATCTGGAATCAGTTAAGAAAAAATGAAGGGGCTGACTGCTTTCAACAGCTGGCATGGCCCTGAAAAATTCAGAAAGGGACATATATTGAGACTTTTCCTTCAGAAAGGAGACAGAGAAGTGGATCTTCCACTCAAGGCCCAGAATTTCAGTGCACTGGACTAGGGAAAAGGACCGAATGACTCTCAGCAACCAGTATGGCCCTGCGGACATTGGGAAAAGATGCTCAATCCTGAGACTTGTTCATCAAGAGGGAGGGAGAGGGGCTTCCCTGGTGGTGCAGTGGTTAAGAATTCACCTTGCAATGCAGGAGACACTGGTTCTATCTCTGGTCCAGGAAGGTCCCACACGTCATGGGGCAACCAGGCCTGTGTGCCACAACTACCGAGCCAGTGCTCCGGAACCCACAAGCCATGACTACTGAACTGACGCACCACAGCTCCTGAAGCCTGTGCACCTAGAACATTCACTGTGCAGGAGAGACCATCACCGCAAGAGGCCCACACACTGTAACTAGAGAGTAGTCCCCACTCTCCAAAACTAAGACCTGGGCACAGCAAAAACAAAGCCAAAGAGCAACCAAAAAGTAATAAATAAATATTTAAAGAAAGGAGGGTGGGACAGGAGCTGAGCGTGCATCCTATGTTTCTGCCTTTTACTGTACTGTCTCAGGAAAGGGACAGGAGGCTTACTGTGGCCAGGCCAACTCTGAGACTGAGAAAAGTTGTGCAACCTTTTATCTTCCAGGAAGAAATGAGAGAAATAAAACATGTACATTCATAGAAAAGTTTCAAGTCTGCCAGAATCTTTAGCCAGTCTGATTGGTGAAGGTCTTTTTTTTTTTTTTTTTGTATGAAACCAGTCTGAAAAGACTCAGAGATGCACAAGCACAAATAAAAAGCTACAAGAAACATGACGTTTTAAGAAATATGACCCCAAAAAGGAAAAAAAATCTCTAGTAAATGATTCCTAAAAAATTGAGGTCTAGGAATTGTCTGAGAAGGAATTCAAAGTAGTTATCTTTTCTATTCCATATATAAACTCTTTCATATTCTATTCTCTCTATGTATTCTATTCTCTCTATATATTCTATTCTCCTATATATTCTATTCTATATATGTGAATCACTTATGCTGTACATGAGAAACTAATAGAATATTGTAAATCCAAAAAAAAGTAGTTATCTTAAAAAAAGTTTAGTGAGCTATAAGAATACAACCAAATGAAATCAGATGATAATACATGATCAAGTTGGATTTATGCCTGGAATTCAAGGATGGTTCAATATATATAAAGCAATTGATGCAACATGCAACATTAATAGAATAGAGGTTAAAAAATCACATGATCCTCTCAATAGATGCAAGCAAAGCATTTGATAAAATTTAGTACATTTTCATGATGAAAGTTCTCAAGAAATTGGATAGAGAAGGAATGTACCTCAACATAATAAAAGCCTTATATGGCAAGCTGATAGCTATTATACTCAATGGTGAAACGTTGAAAGTTTTGCTAAAATCAAGAACAAAACAGGGATGCCCATGCCCTCCCATCCTTCTCTTTAACACCATTTTGGAAGTCCTACCCAGAGCAAATGGACAACATATCTGATTTGGAGAAAGGAAAATTGTATTTTTGCTGATGATGCATTTTAGAAGTAAAAGAAAATCCTAATACTCCACATAAACTGTTGGATATAATCAACAAATTCAGTAAAACATAGAAAAACATATAAAAACCAGCTGGATTTATATACATTCACAACTAACTCTCCATAAATGGAATTAAGAGAACAATTCCTCTTAAAATAGCATTAGAAAGAATAAAATATTTAGGAATAAATTTAACCAACAAGTGAAATATCTGTATACCAAAAGCTATAAGACATTTATGAAAGAAAATGAAGACACAAATAAATGAAAAGATAATTTGTGTTCATGAATTGGAATGATATTACTAAAATGTACCTACTACTAAACTATAAATTTAAAGAAATATTTTAGCAACTGATATTTGACAAGTGTTTTGAAAATACAAAATGGGGAAAGGATAGTCTCTTCATCAATTGATTCTGGGAAAAGTGATGTTCGTGTGCAAAAAGCTGTAATTGGATCCTAATATACTGTACACAAAAATAAACTCAAAAAGGATTCATGACTTAAACTCAATTGATTTCTTTGGAACACATTTATTAAATTGGACCTATACAGAGATTAGCATGGCTCCTACAAAAGGATAACACACAAATTTATGAACCATTCCGTATATTTTTATTATTAAAAAAAAAAAAAGCCTTAAACTCAAGATTTTAAATGGTAAACTCCTAGAAGGAAACATGGAAGAAAATATTGACACTTTTCTTGATAATTATTCCTTGGATAAAACACCAAAAACACAGGCAACAAAAGCAAGGCAAACAAGTGGAACTACAACAAACTTGAAAGCACACTCTGTGGAAAGGGAGAAAGAATTTGTAAACCATGTATCTGACAGGTATTTAATATATAAAATATGATGACCTCATAGAAAATGTGCTATGCTGTATTCAGTTTAGTCTGACCTTTGCAATCCTACGGTCTATAGCCCACCAGGGTTTGCTGTTCATGGGATTTTCCAGTCAAGAATACTGGAGTGGGCTGCTAATCCTCCTCCAGGGATCTTCCTGCTGCAGGAATCAAACCAGTGTCTCCTGCATCTCCTTCATTGCAGATGGATTTTTTACTGCTGAGCCATCTGGGAAGCCCATAGAATTCAATAGTGAAAACAAATAGCCCAATTTGAAAATAAGCAAAGAACTTAAATAGACATTTCTCTAAAGAAGACAAACAAAGGGCAAAGATGCAGATTAAAGATGTTCAACATCACTAATCATCAGGGAAATTCAGTTCAAAATTATATATCACATCTTTTAGGATAGACATCATTGTTTTTAAAGGTAGGATTGGGGGCAGGAGGAAAAGGGGACAACAGAGGATGAGATGGCTGGATGGAATCACAGACTCGATGGACATGGGACTGAGTGAACTCCGGGAGTTGGTGATGGACAGGGAGGCCTGGCGTGCTGAGATTCACGGGGTCGCAAAGAGTCAGACATGACTGAGCAACTGAATTGAACTCAAGTAATAGTGAGTATGTGGAGAATTTTATTCTTGTACAGCATTGGTAAGATTGTAAAATAGTGTGTCTATTATGGTAAATAATATAGAAGTTTCTCAAAATATTAAAAATAGAACTACTGTGTCAGTCTCACTACTGGGCATACATCCAAAAGAGGTGAAGTTAGGATCTCAAGGAGATATCTACACTTCATGTTTATTATAGCATTATTCACAACAGCCAAACTATGGCAACAAGTTCAACATCCTTCCAGCTGAATGAATTAAGATGAGAAATCCGTATGCAGGTCAGGAAGCAACAGTTAGAACTGGACATGGAACAACAGACTGGTTCCAAATAGGAAAAGGAGTATGTTGTCACCCTGCTTGTTTAACTTATATGCAGAGTACATCATGAGAAATGCTGGACTGGAAGAACCACAAGCTGGAATCAAGATTGCTGGGAGAAATATCAATAACCTCAGATATGCAGATGACACCACCCTTATGGCAGAAAGTGAAGAGGAACTAAAAAGCCTCTTGATGAAAGTGAAAGTGGAGAATGAAAAAGTTGGCTTAAAGCTCAACATTCAGAAAATGAAGATCATGGCATCTGGTCCCATCCAGTCCCATGGAGAAACAGTGGAAACAGTATCAGACTTTATTTTTTGGGGGCTCCAAAATCACTGCAGATGGTGACTGCAGCCATGAAATTAAAATACACTTACTCCTTGGAATAAAAGGAGTAACCTAGATATGACCAACCCAGATAGCATATTCAAAAGCAGAGACATTACTTTGCCGACTAAGGTCCATCTAGCCAAGGCTATGGCTTTTCCAGTAGTCATGTATGGATGTGAGAGTTGGACTGTGGGAAGGCTGAGTGCCGAAGAATTGATGCTTTTGAACTGTGGTGTTGGAGAAGACTCTTGAGAGTCCCTTGCACTGCAAGGAGATCCAACCAGTCCATTCTGAAAGAGATCAGCCCTGGGATTTCTTTGGAAGGAATGATGCTAAAGCTGAAACTCCAATACTTTGGCCACCTCATGTGAAGACTTGACTCATTGGAAAGACTGATGCTGGGAGGGAATGGGGGCATATTCATTGGGGGCATATGAGTATACATACAGAATGGACTATTGTTTGGCCATAGTTTTTAAAACAAGGAAATCCTGCCATATGTAAAAACATAGATGTACCTGGATGACACTGTGCTAAGAAAAATCAGTCAATCATAGAAGAATGAATACTGCATCATTCCATTTATATGAAGTATCTGAAATACTCAAATACATGGGAACAGAGAATAGCATGGTGGTTAGCAATGACTGGAGCAGGGAGTGGAAAAATGGGAATTGTTACTCAATGTGTATATAAAGCTTCAATTATGCAAGATCTCCTTGGAAGGAAAGTTATGACCAACCGAGTGAAGTGAAATCGCTAAGTCGTGTCCGACTCTTTGCGGCCCCATGGATTGTAGCCTACCAGGCTCCTCTGTCCATGGGATTTTCCAGGCAAAAATACTGGAGTAGGTTGCCATCTCCATGACCAACCTAGATAGCATATTAAAAAGCAGATATATTACTTTGCCAACAAAGGTCCGTCTAGTCAAGGCTATGGTCATGTATGAATTTTTCCAGCGGTCATGTATGTGAGAATTGGACTGTGAAGAAAGATGAGCACCGAAGAATTGATGCTTTTGAAATGTGGTGTTGGAGAAGACTCTTGAGAGTCTCTTGGACTGCAAGGAGATCCAACCAATCCATTCTAAAGGAGACCAGTCCTGGGTGTTCATTGGAAGGACTGATGCTGAGGCTGAAACTCCAATACTTTGGCCACCTCTTGCAAAAAGTTGACTCATTGGAAAAGACTCTGATGCTGAGAGGGCTTGTGGGCAGGAGGAGAAGGGGACGACAGAGGATGAGATGGCTCGTTGGCATCACTGACTTGCTGGACATGAGTTTGGGTGAACTCTGGGAGTTGGTGATGGATAGGAACATCTGGCATACTGCAATTCATGAGGTTGCAAAGAGTCGGACAGGACTGAGCGACTGAACTGAACTGAACTGAGCTATTCAAGATGAATAAGTGGAGAGATCTATGATATAGCATATTGCCTATAGTTAATAATACTTTGCTGGACACTTAAAATTGTTAAGTGAGTAGATCTCACATTGTCTTACCACTATAAAAAAATTAAAACAATTAGATTTGAAGAGCTGGAAAAGAAATTAAATGTATGGGTAGGAAGAAGAAAGAGAAAGAAGAAAATTAGATTAAAAAAGCAAAGGCTCTATCTCACTTTAGTGTAACTCTGAATACATTTCAAAATACTATTAAACACTTTATAATGAAAATGGCTTATTTTGTGTTTATTCCTAACTAGAGATGTTAACCAAAAATAATAAAAGTAATGGATAAATAAAAAAAAAAATAAAGTGAATGGAACTTCTAAGCTACCATTCAGTCTTCTAAACAGTTCCCTTTGCTGTATGATCCTAAATTCCCATAACTAGTGATAAATATATATAATCGCTAGTTATATATATATAACATATATACTCCTTTGCCCTGGTAATTCCTTCTCCCCTCTTTGCATTCCTTCTACTATTACTATTGTCTTTTTGGAGAGACCAAATGTGACTTTTTGAGATGGAAAGGGGGAAAAAAACAGTCATAATACCCTAATTACCAAATGTGCTTGGTTTCATATATGGGGGTTTATAGATGGCATTATTCACAAATTTGCTTTAGAAATTTCTCAGTGAACTTAAATTGCTTTTGACAGTAAATAATGCGCTGCATTAAAAGGAGTAGTCCACAAAACTCCATTTATAATAATAGTCTTCTTCAGTCCAGTCCACTTATAATGGTGGAGTTTTTCATTCATTTTTGCTTTCTTAAATAGTAGAGGCACCATTTTTCCTAGTCAGGACATAAACAGAGAAACACTATTGCAACTATTACTCCTCCTCCTCTTCACATAAACACTTACAGATATCTTGGATGTCCTTGGAGGCTTATTAAGCTAAAGACAATAACTGCAATGTTGAATTATAAAATTCTAACCACACTGGAAGCACCATAGAATCTTAACAAACTTTACAAAAAAAGAATTAGCATATTACACTTTAGAATGTCCACAGGGACAACATAACATTCAGAAAAGATTTCCTATCTTTGGGTAGAACTCTGATTGACACCAGAAATTGTATTCCTTGCTGTTCAAAAGTCATGTTTTGTAGAAGCATAGAATTTTCACAAAACTAGAAACAATAATAACTATAGCACTTTTATATGTCTCTTACTGTGCTAAGCACTTTATATGAATATAGTCACTTAATAATAACAATCACAAAAGTAGTGTTTACTATTTTCACTCTTCAACACAAAGACAAGAAAACTGAAATATTCAGAATAATGATTCTAAATGATAAGGGATAGTTGATAGGGCCTTTTACAATAGTTAATGTTCACAATTAAAAAATTTTAAAGGAACTTCCTCTAAGGCAAACTCTAAATATTTTAAAGTGGTTCATCTTAAAATATTAATCAAATTAAATCAACCAATCTAATTATGCTGAAGGTCTAGAACTGAGCACAATTCCTCAGAGTGGGAAGGCACACCAGATGCCAGGGTTTTGTTTTCCTTTATATAATGAAAAGAAAGTAATTATTGGGGTATGGTAATAAAAAATTGATTGCTGGATTTTCCACTCTATCCTCATTACTATTTCTACCAGTTCCTCTGTCCCATCATCATGTTTGCTAGACTCTGGCAAAGTCAACTGTTGCCCTATATGAAGCTAAAGATTGTTACACAATTTGATTGTTGCCTAGGTTATGTAAATTATTGGTAACTTTTGGGACTAATACCAATAATAAAAGTATGATGTTAGCCAGCACATTTGGTAATTAGGGATAACACTTGGGTTGACTCACACATCTTTGGGTTCCTCACTGATCTTTATTTATCTAGGCAGCTGCACTGCTTTCTAATGCTCTGAATCCTGATTGAAGATGCTGAGACATCTGTTCAAGATGGGACTTGAATAATAAGATGCACACATTTCAATATAACTGTAGTGCACCTTTGGGCCACTGCCATTAGTTGGCTAAGTTTCTACTTCTGTTATGGCTATAAGTAGAAAAGAGCAGACAGTTAAATCCTCCTCTCCTTGCTCATCTACTAATGTTTAAAGAGATAATAAAGTGGACATTTACTCTCAGCTGCATCTCAGATGAAACGTTATGTTTTTTTTTTTAACTTCTGAAGGGTAATGGAAAATGACTGCCACCTGTTTGTGATGTGTCATCAGGGAGATAGTGATTATAAGATGAATTGTACTCAAAACATCACATTCTTTATTTGGTCGTGGGTTGTTCTCTGGGAGAACAGCTGATGCCTAATTACATAAAACAAACAGACCATGGCTCTCACAATTCATATTTCATCTGTTTTCACAGTTAACGTATGGCTGCCTAGTCTGTTTGGTCCGGGAGATTGCAGATAATGAAGAAAACCCAAATGAAGGGAGAGGTTGTATTGCTGATAGGACCGTGGTGTTAAGTGCACAACCTTGCTAATCACCAGAAAAATGCAGATCGAAACTGAGCTATCACTTCATACCTGTCTGAACCACTATCGTAAAAAAGAAGACACATATACAATGTTGATGAGGATGTGGAGAAAAGGAACTTTCATACACCACTGGTGGGAATGTAAATTGGTGCCGTCACTATGGAAAATGGTATGATACTTCTTTAAAAAACTATATATAGAACTACCATATGATCCATTAATTCTACTCCTGAATATACATTCAAAAAAGAGGAAAAAAACATTCAAAAAGATTCATGCCCTCCAATGTTCATAGCAACATTGATTTACGATAGCCAAGATATGGACACAAACTAAGTGTCTATCAACAAATGAATGGAAACAGAGGTGGTGGTATGTATATACTCAAACATACACACACACACAATGGGATATTACTCAGCCTTAAAAAGAATGAAATGTTGCCATTTTCAACAACATGAATGGACCTAGAGAGTATTATGTGTAGTGAGATAAGTCACTGAAAGAGAAATACCTATATCATCACTTATGTGTGGAATATAAAAAGCAGAACAAAACAATGAATAAAACAGAGAAAAATAGGCTCATAGACATAGACAACAAACTAGTGCTAGTTAGTAGGGAGAGGAAAGGCAGATAGAGCAAGACAAAGGTATGGGATTAAGAGGTCCAGGGATTTCCCTGGTGGTCCAGTGGTTAGGACTCTACTCTTTCACTGTAAAGGACCTGGGTTTGATCCATGACTGTGGAAATAAGATCCTGTAAGCCTCATGGCATGGCCAAAAAATTAAAGAGACCCAAAATACTGTGATAAGTAAGATATACTGATACAGTGCATAGCATAGGGATATAGCTGATAGTTCATAATATCTTTACATTGAAAATATTAAATCATGACATTATATAGTTGACATTAATATAATATTGTAAGTCAATGATAGTTAAATTTAAAATTATACTAACCAGCCAATTCCTTGTTGAAAAATAAGAATATAACAACAAGCTTAAAAAATTTAAAACTTTGACAATATTCAGTTGCTAACTAGGATAAAGAGAAACCAAAATTTTCATTAATTAGTCATGGAAATGAAAAATAGTACAAATATATTGAAAGACATTTTGGCAGTGTCTTACAATGATAAGCAGTCTTACCTTAAAATCATCTCCTAGGTATTTATTCATCTGAATAAAATATTGTTCTCAGGAAAGCCTGCATGCCAATATCTATATCAGCTCTATCAGGGCTTGCCAAAATATGGAAGCAACGACAATGTCCTTAAATAGTTTAAAGGGAAAACATTGTAGAACCTCCACACACTGGAATATTATTCAGTTTTAAAAGGAAACCAGCTTTCAATACTCAGAACAACACATGTGAATCTTATATGTGTATTTCTAAGTAAAAGACTATATATTGTATGATTTTATTTACATTATCTACTGAAAATGGAAAACTTGCAGATATGGGAAACAGGTCTGTAGTTGCCAGGGATTGGGAATTTGGGGAAGGTTGAACTGGAGAAGCATGGAAGATTTTTAGGGTTGTAAAATTATCCTGTATGTTACCATGGTGGATACATGACACTATGAGTTTTTCAAAACACATTGAATTTTACAGTCGAAAGAGTGAATTTTAATGTATACTAATTAGGGAAAAATGGTGTTGGAGAAGACTCTTGAGAGTCCCTTGGACTACAAGGAGATCCAACCAGCCCATCCTAAAAGAAATCAGTCCTGAATATTCACTGAAAGGATTGATGTTGAAGCTGAAATTTCAATACTTTGGCCACCTGATGCGAAGAAGTGACTCATTGCAAAAGACCCTGATGCTAGGAAAGATTAAAGGCAGGAGGAGAAGGGATGATAGAGGATGAAATGGTTGGATGGCATCACCAACTCAATGGACATGAGTGAGTAAACTCTGGGAGTTGGTGATGGACAGGGAGGCCTGGCGTGCTGCAGTCCATGGGGTCTCAAAGAGCCAGACATGACTGAGCTACTGAACTGACTGAACTGAATTACGGAAAAAAAGGTAGGAGACTGAAAAACCCAAAGATGGAATATAGATTGTGATAAAGAGATCTAACTATATCACAAATTTTTGACATGATCTCACTGAAGGGAGTTAGAAAAAATGATACTGACCTCAGTAATTTTGAAAATAATTGGAAACTATAAGATTAAAAATGAAAGGAACTGCACTCTTGATAAACTCTCTCCACCCTGCCCAAGACAGGGGACATAGTTACACAACTCTGAAATCACTCTGCATCAATCCTGGGATTGGATGGTGATTAATGAGAAGTAGGTTTCTCAATTGTGGAGCAGAGGATTACATGGAAGCAGAGAGTGAAGCCTAGAAAGAACTATATGGTAATGAATTAGAGTTGGAAACATCCGTATGAATACCTGGATAGCTTTACATACATACACACACACACAATCAGTATCAAAGCTCCAAAGAAGAAAGATTTATTTTGGGTCTTTAGTAGTAGTATTAGTAGTGATAGTTGCTCAGTTGTTTCTGGCTGTTTGTGACCCCACAGACTGTAGCCCTCCAGGCTCCTCTGTCTATGGAGTTTCCCAGGCTAAAAACCTTGAGTGGGTAACCATTCCCTCTCTAGGGGATCTTCCTGACCAAGGGATCAAACCCAGGTCTTCTGCATTGCAGGCAGATTCTTTAACATCTGAGACAGGAAGGAAACCCATTTGGGGTCTTAAGAATTGCAATTCAGTAAAACCGAAAGAGAGTTATCAGGAAGAGAGTGAAGGAATTATAAAGGCAAACATTGTTCAAGTCCTCTGCCAGAATTATAATTGTTTCTGGCACAGAAAAGGGACTATTTGTCCTTCAGGGATAAGCTGTCATGAGTTATTTTAGGGAAAAAGCCTGGTGATTATTTTGAGTTTCTGGAATATTTGGCAGAGGTGCTTAATGCCTGTACTAAGCCAAGAAGTGGTCAAAAGGTCAGATTCCAGTCAGGCTAAGACATGTGTAAGTCACACTTCCTCAAATTTCCTGGTTTCATTATAGAGAACTGTTAGCAAAGGTGGCTCCATTTTGATATTCCTTTCATAATGTATAGAGATGGTTACATATGGAGATAACTATAGATACATATGTATACACATGTTGGTTCATACTCACTAGTTTTGCTCGCTGAGAGTTTTGAAGCAATGATGTGCTGGTAGCAACAAACATATCCTTCACCTGTATCTTGGCTTTTAATACCATTCTCCAATAAAAGGAATCAAAGCTTCTTGGAGAAATTACTAATTCTAGGGTTGAGGTAGAGAATATAAAAAATGAGTCTCGATTATCCTATAGTGCCAGAAAATGAAGATGTGCTTATAAACACAAAATGATGGAGATCTGTCAAAGGATCATAGAAACAAAATACAGTAGCCCATTGGGGCCAAAGAATTTGAGCAATGCAGTAAATAACATAGTATTAGATTATAGTCCAAAGTACAAAATAAATATCTATGAGACCATTTTGATACACATAAATTGTTTAAATAATAAATAGAGAAATCAAATCTCTCATACTGAAAATTACCAAATAATTTATATAGATTCTTTTTTCTCAAAGATATGGCAAATTACTCTCCATTCTGGAGTGTTCATTGTAAAGTGTGATTCTTTCTAAAGTCACATGGAAAAAAAGGAAAATAGCTTTAGAGCAGAGAAATCTGATAAATACTACCTCAGCTAGGTGAACCAGGTTAACGTGATGAGTAATGTTCACAATGATACTTTATACTTTCGATATAATGCAAATTATACTTTACCTCTGTGTTCTTCCTCTGAAAAACCACAAAACCCCATCTAACCATAAGAAAAACTTCAAATAAATCAAATTTAGGAACATTCAGTAAAATATCTGACAAGTATTCCTCAAAACTGTCAAGGTCATAAAGAACAATGCCATTCTCAGCAGTTGTCAAGTCTAGAGAACACTAAGGAGACACAACTACAAGTAACGTAGTATCTTGGATGGGATTCTAGAACATGAGAAGGGATAGTAGGAAGACTCTTGAGAGTCCCTTGGAAAGCAAGGAGATCAAACCAGTCAATCCTAAAGGAAATCAACCCTGAATATTCATTGGCAGGACTGATGCTTAAGCTGAAGCGCCAATACTCTAGCCACTTGATGCAAAGAACTGACTCATTAGAAAAGACACTGATGCTGGGAAAGATTGAAGGCAGGAGGAGAAGGGGATGACAGAGGATGAGATGGTTGGATGGCATCACTGGCTCAATGGGCATGGGTTTGACCAAGCTCCAGGAGATGGTGAAGGGTTGACATACTGCAGTTCATCGGGTTACAGAGTCAGACACTACTCAGTGACTCAACAACAAAAACAATTACTATATTCAGGAGACACAGGTTTGTGTAAAAGCCAAAGACTGTTATAGAAAAGAGACTCAGACTTATAAACGCCCTTCAGATAATAATAAAGAATGGATTTTTAAGTGTGGCAAATGCACCATAGCAATATTAACAATAAGGACAACCAAGTTCAGCTATTTGGGAACTCTCATAACTATTCTGTAAGTGCAAAACTATTCTCATAGATCAACGACTTTTAAAAATAGTTAATGTAATGGAAGGAACATCAATTAATAAGTCATGTTAAACACTACCACTGCTTTATATTATGCTAACTCTTGAATAGGCTAAAAAAAAAAAAGGCAAAACAACAACAAAAAAACTCTTCATTATAAAACAGAGACTCAGGCAGAGCCCTGGCCTGATATTGATATGATGGGGAAATCCTGAAGTGTCATTCTCTCGCAGTGCTTTGTCCTTGCACTTAGCAACCTCTGCATTTCACACAAATGACTGTAAACTCTCTCTGTATCACCAATATCTGCAGATCATCAAGAAAAGAAAGATGTCCATGGCACAGTTGTTTGGCTTCTTTTCAGGCTGTATTTTGTGAGGCCAGAGGGTTCCCTATCCTCCTGAGAGGCCATGTACACTAAATGCTGTATACCTCTCACCTATGTTCCCTTTTTCATCACTCTAACATAATCTCTCAAAATTACTGCCTAGAAAGACCTAAACATACTTAATGATTTTCAATTGTTGTCAATGTTCTTTTAAGAGTAAATGTGGCAGAAATGTTGAGGCTGATACCACATTTTGTAAATTCACATATTTGAATAAAATGACACTTGTTTAGAGTGTGAAAGAACTGTCACACATAAAGAGTATATTCAGCTACAAAATTCTACAAAGAGTTTTGTTAAAAATAGTCTATAGGAATAAATTCTTTTGATCTTGCCTGTCATAAAATTTTCAAAGTTGCTGTTGGTAAGAAACATGAAGTTTGCTATGAAAAACCACAGAAGGGACACTATGTTTATTCTTCCTTTGAAATTTAAGCAAGTTGTCATTTTATGAAACTTTCCTAAATGAAATGTTCCTAAGTGGAATTCATAGACAATATTTTGCTCCTCTTTAGGTGAACTAAGGTGGTGTTAGTGGGAAAGAACCCACTTGCCAATACAGAAGATGTAAGAGATGAGGATTTGATCCCTGGGTCAAGAAGATCCCTTGGAGAAGGGCATGGCAATACTCCAGTACTTCTGGAGAATCCCATGGACAGAAGAGCCTGGCAGGCTACAGTCCATAGGGTTACAGAGGTAGACACAAATGGGGTGACTTAGCATGCACCCTGCAGGCAAACTAGAAGACAGCAAACACTCATATAGCCATGACCCCTGGCCAGGGTAGAGAAGCCTGCTATGATTTGCCATGTTGGGGGCATGTTTCACAGAGAAATATTTTCCGTACATGACTGATAGGGCCCCAGGACACTCAGGAATGGCTATACTTTAACTTCATGGTATGACTTTGTTCAAACTTATCTCATCATTTTCTTTTTAATGACCAAGATTCATAGCAAATAGGATATACCAAAAGCTAACCATATGCTTTAAAAATGCCTAGCATTTAAACAGCAAATAATAAAGTGCAAATCTGTTAAAATATGGAGCTTGGTTCAGTCTTAAAAAAAATCATTCAATGAAATAATTCACACGGCAATTTATAACTTTATAGATAAAAGATGTTAAACAGGGTACCTTACCCTTATCTTCTTTGGAAAAAAAAAAAACTTTTCTAGGATTCTGTAAAGGACCATTTTTCTTATCTAGCTTCTACAGTGTGATAAAATTTTATACCCTTAATCCTGACCATCCACGAAAAAAAAAAAGAAGAAATGCAAAAAGGCAAAATAGTAGTCTGAGGAAGAGAAAAGAAGAGAAGTGAAAGGCAAAGGAGAAAAGGGAAGATATACCCATTTAAATGCAGAGTTACAAAGAATAGCAAGAAGAGATAAAAACTTCCTCAGTGATCAATGCAAAGAGACAGAGGAAAACAATAGAGTGGGAAAGACTAGAGACCTTTTCAAGAAAATTAGAGATACCAAGGGAACACTTCTTTGCAGATGGGCACAATAAAGGACAGAAATGGTATGGACCTAACAGAAGCGGAAGATATTAAGAAGAGATGGCAAGAATACACAGAAGAACTATACAAAAAAGATCTTCATGACCTAGATAACAATGATGATGTGTTCACTCACCTAGAGTCAGACATCCTGGAATGTGAAGACAAGTGGGTCTTGGGAAGCATCACTAGGAACAAAGCTAGTGGAGGGAATGGAATTCCAGTTGAGCTATTTCAAATCCTAAAGATGCTGCTGTGAAAATGCCATACTCAATATGCCAGTAAATTTTGAAAAAATCAGCAGTGGCCACAGGACTGGAAATGGTCAGTTTTCACTATTATCCCAAAGACAGGCAATGCCAAAGAATGTTCAAACTATTGCAAAATTGCACTCATCTCACACGCTAGTAAAGTAATGCTCAAAATTCTCCAAGCCAGGCTTCAACAGTATGTGAACCACGAACTTCCAGATGTTCAAGGTGGTTTTAGAAAAGGCAGAGGAACCACAGATCAAATTGCCAACATGCATTGGATCATAGAGAAGGCAAGAGAGTTCCAGAAAAAACATCCATTTCTGCTTATTGTTTACATCAATGCCTTTGACTGTGTCTATCACCACAAACTGGAAAATTCTTAAAGAGCTGGGAATATGAGACCACCTGACCTGCCTCCTGAGAAATCTGTATGCTGGTCAAGAAACAACAGTTAGAACTGGACATGGAACAACAGGTTGGTTCTAAATCAAGAAAGGAATATGTCAAGGCTGTATATTGTCACCCTGCTTATTTAACTTCTATGCAGAGTACATCATGAGAAATGCTGGGCTGGATGAAGCACAAGCTGGAATCAAGATTGCTCGGAGAAATATTAATAACCTCAGATATACAGATGACACCACCTTTATGGCAGAAACAAAGAAATGAAAGAGTCTCTTGATGAAAATGAAAATGTTGGCTTAAAACTCAACATTCAGAAAACTAAGATCATTGCCTCTGGTCCCATCAACTCAGAGCAAATAGATGGGAAAAAATTGGAAAGAGTGAGAGACCTTATTTTCGGGGGGCTCCAAAATCACTGCAGGTGGTAACTGCAGCCATGAAATTAAAAAAAAAGTTTGGTTCTTGGAAGAAAATCTGTGATCAACCTAGACAGCATATTAAAAAGGATAAACATTACTTTGCAACAAAAGTGCATCTAGTGAGAGCTATGGTTTTTCCAGCAGTCATGTATGGATGTGAGAGTTGGACTATAAAGAAGGCTGAGCACCAAGAACTGATGCTTTTGAACTGTGGTGTTGGAGAAGACTCATGAGAGTCCCTTGGACTGCATGGAGATCCAGCCAGTCAATCCTAAGGAAGTCAATCCTGAATATTCTTGTTAAGGACTGATGTTGAAGCTGAAGCTCCAATACTTTGGCCACCTGATGCAAAGAACTGACTCACTGGAAAAGACCCTGATGCTGGGAAAGACTGAAGGTGGAAGGAGAAGGGGATGACAGAGGATGAGATGGTTGGATAGTTCACCTCCTTGATGGACAAGTTTGAGTAAGCTCCAAGAGTTGGTGTTGGACTGGGAAGCCTGCTGTGCCGTGGTCCATGGGGTTGCAAAGAGTCAGACATGACTGAGCAACTGAACTAAAGTGAAAGGAATCCTGAAACAACTGACACAAATGAGTTAATTATCCATTTACCAAGAGAACAAGCTATGTTTAAGATGATGTCAATACATTTTAATTTCAGTTAAGTTTAAAAAAAAAAAAACCCTCAATACATGATAAAAATCCAACATTTGAATAAACAGAGAAAAGTCTGACTCCTCTGCCTCCACTTCTCCAATTGCAAGTTAAGAGAGTATTGCATCATTGAAAAATTTTTTTGACAAAAGATTTAAGAATTGCTGTTAATGAACAACTCTTGGATGAAGAATCCATGCAAATTATACTACAGAGATTGTCCAGTATCTTTCTTAGCATGGTAAATTTGTTTTGAGGGTATAAAATTTCATGACCAAAAAAACTGCTTTAATATCTTATTGGCAAAAGCCTAGTGAATAAATCACAAGAGCATATGCTCAGTTCAATTTTGTTTTAGTATTGAAATTTCAAGAAATATAATCATTGAATTGCTTCCCTGGACCTCAGTGCTTGGGCAGGATATAAATATACAGCAGCATAAATGCACTATCAATGAAGCTAGGAAAACCTGTTTTGAATGTTCTTGTGTCATTTCATACAACATAAAATAAGTATAGCAGAATCCTGTGTCCTTTTACAAATCATTGACTCTATTCTTAGAACTAATGGCCAAACTTTATAAATACAGAATACATCATTCTCATATTTCTTACCTAACAACTGATAATAATCACAACCTCACAATTTTGTTACAAATTTTTGATCTAAAAATATGTCTTAATTAAAACTCTAGTTTTAAGCTTGAGAATTTTAAATGAAACAAAATTGTTTATTTCCTGAAGATTTGCTATTGATCCTTATTTAGCATAAGGATCTGTCACATCGGCTTACCCACTTAGAAATTTGACTTATTGTGTATATGAAGATATACTGTCAGTATATAGTTTTATTTCATGAAAAAGACTACTACCTCTGCAGCAAAGTTAAGAATAAGATGCCTGCATAGCACCCTTTCATTATTCTGATTCCCTATCACACTTTCCTATCCACCCTTTGAAACCTTTTTTTTCCAGGCTTCGTGTCAGTAATCTCATTCACCCCATGATAGTTTAGTACATAGTATGTCTTGTCCTCTTGTCTTCCCTGCTTACTTAAGAAAAGAGATTAATGTCACCTATATTTTCTCATACATAATCTCATTTCTAATTAGCCTATTTCCCCTATACCTGTAAGTTCTGAAATGACATCTATTGAACTCAGTGCTGTGGGGAATAATTTGGGGATATGCTGAATTAACAATAGAAATTGACTTTTCTCAATTCAGTTGTGGGATTTCTCAGTTTTTTTTTTTTAATTCTACACAACATTTTGAATTAGAAAGAATACAGAGGAGACAATTTCCCCAAGTCATTTCAATGTGTGAATTATTTCAAGTGGTGTACTAATCTTCCACAGAAAATGTTAAGGAAACATGCTTTATGTTAGTGGTTCTCACTTGGCTACTGATTAGAATCACTTTGTAAGTTGAAAATCACTGATTCCTGTTCCAGAAGTTCTGATGTTGTTGGGTAATGTGTGACCTGAGTATCAGAATTTTTAAAATCTCTGCAGATCATTCTTTTTAAAAACAAAAACAAACAAACAAAAAA
This sequence comes from Aepyceros melampus, assembly GCA_006408695.1. Taxonomy (NCBI): domain Eukaryota; kingdom Metazoa; phylum Chordata; class Mammalia; order Artiodactyla; family Bovidae; genus Aepyceros; species Aepyceros melampus. Next base: position 102,543 of record SJXQ01003615.1, on the reverse strand, counting down.
ACCTTAAAAAAAAAATATTTGGCAGTGCCGGTCTTAGTTTCAGTACTGGGGATTTTCATTAACTGCATGTGGGATCTAGTTTGCTGACCAGGGATCGAACTCAGGCCCCTTGCATTGGGTGCATGAAGTCTTAATCACTGGATCCCCAGGGAAGTTCCTCTGTAGATCATTTTTGTATGCACCAAAGACTGAGAACTACCATTCTAAATCTATCTCCTCACTCATTCCTTAAGTTTAACAACGTCTTCTCTCATTTCTTGTACCCAAACACTATCCCTTCTTGGCACTTCTATTTCCATAATTAACTGCTTTAACTTTCTGTACCAAATATTGGGCAATCAGGTAGATTTTTGATAAGGTTAAGTCTGTGTGTGTGCGCGTGTGTGTTAGTCGCTCAGTTGCCTCTGACTTTCACCTTTTCTTCAGGTGAAGGTGAAAGTACTCCTCTCACCCTTTCTTCAGGTCCTAGGAAGTCTTCCTATATAATTCGTTACTTGATCCTTCTGTCTTTGTAAGCATGTGTGATTCTGTCCAGTCATGTAAACAGCTGCACTATGTCCTTCATTTCCATGCTCTATCAAACTTTTAAATGAGGGCTGTGTGCAGGAGTGGCGGCTGCGATGGCACAGGAGTGGCTGAGAGGAGCTACCCCACGTGCAAGGTCAGGGGTGGTGGCTGAGAGGAGCTACCCCACATCCAAGGTAAGGAGCAGCTGATGCGCTTTCCTAGAGCAGCCGTGAAGAGATATCCCATGTTCAAGGTAATAGAAACCCAAGTGAGAGGGTAGGCACTGAGAGAGGGCATCAGAGGGCAGATGGACTGAAACCACATCACAGACAACCAGTCAATCTGATCACATGGACCACAGCCATGTCTAACTTAGTGAAACTAAGTCATGCCATGTGGGGCCACCCAAGACAGACAGGTCATGGTGGAGAGGGCTGACAGAATGTGGTCCATTGGAGAAGGGATTGGCAAACCACTTCAGTATTCCTGCCTTGAGAACCCATGAACAGTATGAAAAGGCAAAGAGATAGGACACTGAAAGATGATTCCCCAGGTCAGTAGGTACCCAATATGCTACTGGAGATCAGTGGAGAAACAACTCCAGAAAGAATGAAGAGATGGAGCCAAAGCAAAAACAACACACAGTTGTGGATGGGACTGGTGATAGAAGCAAAGTCTGATGCTGTACAGAGCAATATTGCATAGGAACCTGGAATGTTAGGTCCATGAATCAAGGCAAATTGGAAGTAGTCAAACAGGAGATGGCAAGAATGAACATCAACATTCTAGGAATCAGCAAACTAAGATGGACTGGAATGGGTGAATTTAACTCAGATGGCCATTGTATCTACTATTGTGGGCAAGACTCCCTTAAAGAAATGGAGTAGGCATCATAGTCAACAAAAGAGTCTGCAATGCAGTACTTGGATGCAATCACAAAAATGACAGAATGATCTCTGTTCATTTCTAAGGCAAACCATTCAATACCTTGGTAATCCAAGTCTATGCCCCAACCAGTAATGCTGAAAAAGCTGAAGTTGAATGGTTCTATGAAGACCTACAAGAACTTCTAGAACTAACACCCCCAAAAGATGTCCTTTTCATTACAGGGGACAAGAATGCAAATATAGGAAGTCAAGAAACACTTGGAAATTTGGCCTTCGAGTACGGAATGAAGTAGGGCATAGGCTAATGGAGTTCTGCCAAGAGAAAACACAGGTCATAACAAATACCCTTTTCCGACAACAAAAGAGAAGACTCAACACATGGACATCATCAGATGGTCAACACTGAAATCAGATTGATTACATTATTTGCAGCCAAAGATGGAGAAGCTCTATACAGTTAGCAAAAACAAGATTGTGACCTGACTGTGGCTCAGATCATGAATGCCTCATTGACAAATTCAGACTCAAATTGAAGAAAGTAGGAAAAACCACTAGACCATTCAGGTATGACCTAAATCAAATCCCTTATGACTATACAGTGGAAGTGAGAAATAAGATTTAAGGAACTAGATCTGATAGACAGAGTGCCTGATGAACTATGGACAAAGGTTTGTGACACGTACAGGAGACAGGAATCAAGACCATCCCCCAAATAAAGAAATGCAAAAAGGCAAAATGGCTGTCTCAGGAGGCCTTACAAATAGCTGTGAAAAGAAGAGAAGCAAAAAGGAGAAAAGGAAAGACATACCCATTTAAATGCAGAGATACAAAGAATAGCAAGGAGAGATAAGAAAGCCTTCCTCAGTGATCAGTGCAAAGAAAGAGGAAAACAATAGAATAGGAAGACTGGAGATCTCTTCAAGAAAACTAGAGATACCAAGGAAACATTTCATGCAAAGATGTGCTCAATAAAGGGCAGAAATGGTCTGGACCTAACAGAAACAGAAGATATTAAGAAGAGGTGGCAACAATAAACAGAAGAACTGTACAAAAAAAGATCTTCATGACCCAGATAATCATGATGGTGTGATCACTCTCACTCACCTAGAGCCAGACATCCTGGGATGTGCAGTCAAGTGGAGGTGTTGGAATTCCAGTTGAGCTATTTCAAATCCTAAAAGGTGATGGTGTGATAGTGTTGTACTCCATAGCCAGCAAATTTGGAAATCTCAGGAGTGGCCACAGGACTGGAAAAGGTCAGTTTTTGTTACAATCCCAAAGAAAGGCAATGCCAAATAATGCTCAAACTACTGCACTGTTGCACTCATCTCACATGCTAGTAAAGTAATGCTCAAAATTCTCCAAGCCAGACTTTAGCAATATGTGAACCGTGAACTACCAGATGTTCAAGCTGGTTTTAGAAAAGGTAGAAGAACCAGCAATCAAATTGCCAACATCTGCTGGATCATGAAAAAAGCAAAAGAGCTCCAGAAAAACATCTATTTCTGTTTTGTTGACTATGCCAAAGCCTTTGACTGTGTGGATCACATAAACTGTGAAAAATTCTGAAGGAGTTTGTAATACCAGACCACTTGACCTGCTTCTTGAGAAACCTGTATGCAGGTCAGGAAGCAACAATTAGAACTGGACATGGAACAACAGACTGGTTCCAAATAGGAGAAAGCATACATCAAGGCTATAATTGTCACCCTGCTTATTTAACTTATATGCAGAGTACATCATGAGAAATGCTGGGTTGGAGAAAGCACAAGCTGGAATCAAGATTGCTGGGACAAATATCAATAACATCAGATATGCAGATGACACCACCCTATGGCAGAAAGTGAAGAAGTACTAAAAGTCTCCTGATGAAAGTGAAAGAGGAGAGTGAAAAGGTCAGCTTAAAGCTCAACATTCAGAAAACTAAGGTCATGGCATCTGGTCACATCACTTCATGGCAAATAGATGGGGAAACAGTGGCTGACTTTATTTTGGGGGACTCTAAAATCACTGCTGATGGTGATTACAGCCATGGAATTAAAAGATTCTTACTCTTTGGAAGGAAAGTTATGACCAACCTAGACAGCATATTAAAAAGCAGAGACGTTACTTTGCCAACAAAGGTCTGTCTAGTAAAGGCTATGGTTTTTTAGTAGTCATATATGGTTGTGAGAGTTGGAGTATAAAGAAAGCTGAGCATCAACGAATTGATACTTTTGAACGGTGGTGTTGGAGAGGGCTCTCGAGTCCCTTGGACTGCAAGGAGATCCAACCAGTTCATCCTAAAGGGGACCAGTCCTGGGTGTTCATTGGAAGGACTGATGTTGATGCTGAAACTCCAATACTTTGGCCACCTCATGCGAAGAGCTGACTCATTTGAAAAGACCCTGATGCTGGGAAAAATTGAGGACAGGAAGAGAAGGGGACACCAGAGGAGGAGATAGTTGGATGGCATCACTAACTCAATGGAAATTGGTTTGGTTAGACTCCAGCCGTTGGTGATGGACAGCGGGCCTGGCGTGCTGTGGTTCATGGGGGCGCAACGAATCATACACGACTGATCAACTGAACTGAACTGAACTGAACTGTGCTTTCTTTGTCTCCATTTAGTCCCTCACTTGCCATCTGATTTCTACTCCCAATTGTTTTTCCAAATATTTTTTGTATGCAAACATATTCTTATAGCCTCCCTCCTTCTTCTTTCTTCTCATACCCTTTTTCTTATTTAAAGTATTTTGCTCCTACTGTTTCCTTGACATCTTTATAAAATATTACTGGAATCATATTCTACTTCTCTAACCTCTTCATTTATTGACAGTTTTGCTAATTGTGGATGTTCATTAAAAACACGACGCTTAGACCATCAAGCCCGCCATCCAAAGGTTTGTTTATGTTTCCATTAAAATGTGACTTTTCTTTCTCCATAAGGATGTATTATCAGAATAAATGCTTTCAGCCTCTTTCCATCTAATTAACTCACTCTTAGAGGGGACAAAAGATTTACTCTTATTATTGAGCATCTAATATTTATACTAGAATTTGAGAATTGCTGCATTAAGATAGAATGGGCCCATTTCTCCTTACTTTGTGTTCAGTGTCTTGCCTGAAATTATGTGATGAAGGGAATCTAAAATCAATGTCATCAGCTCTAATATCTATGCAGACCCAATTCTTTACATCAAAGATAATGGAGTTCTAAATGTGGAGAGATAGTAAGGAGCCCTCCACTTTGATCACTGATTCAAGCTGTTCTCCAGCTTAATTTTACTAGATCATCTTGTTTTTTCAGACTAGCATGCTGCTGGGTACTTGTCTGACTAGTTAAAAAAGTTAACACATTGATCCCCAATTTAAACCCATTCCAGGCCTAGTTCATTGGGCCTATTCTTCATTGGTCATAATCCAAAGAAAGGGAGAGTGAGTATTAGACTTACTGTTATATCTCCCCATGCCACTTCAAATATTGAGGGATTAAAAACAAATCCTTATAAATAAAACATAAACACTGGTTTAGGTTTTATCAAAATATTCAAACTATTGTATAGTGAATTAGGCTTTAGATGACACCATTATAATTAGCTTTAGCAAACCCAGGTCAAGCAAGAAATTAATTGCCCAGTCAGTAGCTTCTTATTCTGTGAACACGGGCATTACTAAATGCCTCGATGGTCTGGACACTAGATTATCAGGAAAATTTACTAACGTCCTGGTAAGGCTCTCCTCAAAGAAAAGATAACATCACTATCAGGTTAATTAAACATAGTTGAGTTGATTAGGGAGGTTTGTTTTGTTTTGCATTCTCTTATTTTGCCCTCACCAAGATACAGATGCTTATTTTCAATCACAGGTACACAGTATAAATTTTGTTCTGTTTTATAAGCTCTAATTATTGTTTAATTCAGAGACATAGCTTGTAGGTTAATTATGCTATTAATTTACTATATTTGTAAATAATTATTAACAATAATTATAACACTAAATAACAAATAAAAATGAGGATCCTTATTGTGTGGAGATATACTGTTTTCTTAGATTGAGGGAGAGGAATAATCTAATTTAATTTTACAAAAATAAAATGTTGGAAGGAAATTAAAAAAGACTTAAACTCAGATCTTCTAGTTGTCAGTTTTATCCAGTAGAAGGATGAATGTTATAAATTGAAATGCAAAATGATCTTGCAGTCCAAATTGAAACATGGCAAAAAGAAAGACATGAAGACACGTGACTTGACAGATGGAAAGAAATTATTTTATTTTGAGAAAGACTGAGATCTTAGAGACTAAGCTCTAAGCCTATTTACCTATTTGCCAATCTACTGATCAATTGATTGATCACCATATCATCTATGCAATGGAAAAAGAAGCATACTTAATAGGTAGAACTAGGAAATAGAGGAAACAATTGAGTCTTACTGGTTAGGAATGTCACTGAAACTAATAAATAAATAAATAAAAACATAAGGAGAAAAAAAAAAAAAGTGAAAATCTCAGACGCCCAATCGATTAATGCCTCCAGAGAAACTGGGACTCCCAAAATCTGTAACAAGGACTCTTTTTTAAGCTATCAATCAGAAACCAATTATAAAAGCAATTGAGAAACATTTTAATGATTAAATTATCTACAAGATGATTCAACATTTGGACGAGTTTGAATGAAGAAGAGCTGATAAAATTAGTGTGTAATATTTTTAGAATCATTAAATGCGTATTAAAGTAATAGAGTTACTATGAGGCCTGGCTGGGGAAATTTAAATTGTAAACAAAGGCAGTTGTTGTTTTTGTTGTTTAGTCACTAACTCATATCCAACTCGTTTGTGACGCCATGGACTGTATAGCCTGCCAGGCTTCTCTGTCCATGAGATTCCCCAGGCAAGAACACTGGAGTGGGTGACTATTTCCTTCTCCAAAGTAAAGGCACAGAGAAATGAAAAAATACAAAATAAAATTCAAGTGTTCATGAAAGAGAAGATGATTTGAATTTACTTTAATGACATATGTTTTTGAGAAAGTCAAAGCTCATTATTTTTATATGTCTCATGACAGTAGACTCTGCAAGACAGAATCTGGAGAAGACAGAAGGTAAAGGTTGGACATAAAAGCAAGAAGAAGGAGGGTCTCTAAATCCAGTAAAAAATGTATGTGGCATAGGTAAGGAAAGGTCAAAATATGAAATGGTTTGAAATAATAAACATATAACTGGATTTATAGTAACTGGGGGGGTAAATATTATAATTATAGATAATTATTTGAGGAATAGATGTATAAAGAAAGCATGTTTTGGGTGAAAATTCAATAGCTGGGACTTCCCTGGTTATCTAGTGGTTAGGACTTCACTTTCCAAGGCAGGGGATGTGGGGATACCTAATTGGGGAGATAAGATCTCACAAGACTTGAGCCAAAAAATCATAAAACAGAAGCAATATTGTAACATTCAATAACATATTTAAGAATGGTCCATATCAAAAAAATCTAAAAAAAAATTCAATAGCTGAGGGACAGCAAATTTGAGGGATGACATGTCACAGATGATTTGTCTTCTAGTGGTATACATTAACGTAACATCACTAGTTGTTTCATTTCAACAATTTGTGTGGAGATCCTCCAATTAAGACAAAAATAATTCATGCATTCAAAACATTACAGAAAAGAAAGCAGAATCTGCAAGTATGAAGACAAGCAACGAAAACCATATTAAGATTACTCTGAGAACAGAGAACAGGATATTATGTCTGTGCATAATGCATGATAATACACTTTGCTTACAGTGTTTTCTGTTATAAATATTGAATATCTTCTTGGAATGAGGAAAGGAGACAAACCCTATATATTTGCTGTTGTTCAGTCACTAAGTCATGTCCAACTCTTAGCAACCCCAGGGGCTACAGTACGTCAGGCTTCCTCATCCTCCACTATCTCCTGGAATTTGTTCAAGTTCATGTTCACTGAATTGATGATGCTATCTAACCATGTCATCCTGTAGATAGAGAAGTCCAAATATTAAGATTCAAAGGCAATATGTTAAGTGGTTATAAATATGTGGGATGAGTATTAAAGGGAAAGGGGAGTCCAGAAAATAGGAAGCTGGAGGAGGTGGGTGCCACCGGTATGTATATGTTGCAAAAAAGATTTCAAACGCTGCCATCTGAGAATCGAGGGTATATGCTTATATAGAACTGCTGCTGCTGCTGCTAAGTCGCTTCCGTCGTGTCTGACTCTGTGTGACCCCATAGACGGTAGCCCACTGGGCTCCCCCGTCCCTGGGATTCTATCTCCTTCAATATCAAATGGCAAGCTCAGTATCCCAATTAATGCCTTCATACAAAGAAGCTGAAAATGATAATGATCTCTCTTTAGTAATTTTTTCTTCCTCTTTAGCTTCTTTTTCAAGCCTCTACCATAATTCTGGATATGCAAACACTGGAGATTTGTCTTATATTCTATATTTGGTTCAAGAAAAATTATCTCTTGGAATGACTGTATGACTTGAACATTATAGATATGTGTAGTATTATGATAACCATGTAGACATACTTATGACTCCTGACAATTTAAGGAAATTTGGAATAAGCAAAAAGATTACTAGGCATCTCCAAAGGAAGAATATGCATTACTGGGTATAGCCTTCTAGGTTATCCATTCTGGCCATTAAATTCCTCTAAGCTATTTTACAATTGTTTAAAAAATCACAGGTATGTTATAGCAATGCAAAATTAATTTTGTCTATAGGTATTCAAAAGAATCCTGATTGGCAGTGGGAAACCCTTTTCTCATCCTGAAAGGCCACTTTTACATCCATTTACATGTTTATTTCATATTTCTGATCTATAAACATATTTGTTCTTTGGATTATCCTTTGAACTTTATTACTAACCAGTTCTCACATCAGTGTGAATAAAATAAAAATTTATGTGAGAATGTGCATATGTGAGAATCCTGTTTATCATCTTTTAATGTTAAATCCATTAATAGGCTCTTTAAAAAAAGAAGACAAGACAGGATTGGGTTGCAATTGGATTAATTCAAATCTGGAGCATTCAGAGAAGCTGACTTTATTCTACTGGGAAGAAAATACAGGAAAGTGAAACAAGAAGCTGAGTCTTCATCTGTTAAGATACATTGGTGGAAACTGAACAAACAAATAGGGAAAATGTTTGGCTTTTAATATCTTTGAATTTTAGCTTAAGGGTATGTTATTATATTACTTTGTTTTTCTGTGGAAATTGAATAATGTGAGTCTGATAGTGTTCAAATTTGAGCTTTTGTTCATTATACTTGAGTTCATTGTATAGTCTCTGATAAGTTACACTGAACAACATGGTTGGAATAATTTGAAACACATAAATGACCTGTGGTACAATATAACTTGACAGAATTTGGATCTTTCTTAGGGCATAAACTAAATTCTCTAGTAATGGTCATAGAGAAATCCCAAGGACCATTATTAGAAACCACAGGAATGGCTTTATGGAAACTCGGGTTTCTGATTAATACCACACTTGGCTATTGAGATAAAGAGACGAAAACATGGAGACTGTTGGAGGGTGAAGAATGGATGTTCTACCTTTACCCTCATGTTTCTACCAAGCAGCAGTTCTCAGGATGTGGTCCCCTAAGCAACAAAATCTCATCACTCAAAAGCTTGTTAGAAATGCAAATGTGGAACCCCCAATCCAGACTCACAGAAGCAAAGTCACAATGTTGGAACTCAGAAATCTCTATTTTAACTAATTTTCAGGATGGTGCTAATACACTCAATTCTGAGAAGCTCTGCTGAGACGTCTCTAGCATCTTTCATCAGAATGTCGTGCTCATGTGTAATATTCATTGTCATTGTTTTAGCTTATAAAGTTATTACAATAAGAGATGGCAAGTCTATTAAATGCTTAGCACAATGAAGCACATAATAAACACTCAATAAGGTTACTCAGAAAGGGAGAATATTGAAATTAGCATAGTACATGGTCTTTTCTTCCCTCTTCTGGGGAATAAGAGTAGCTAAAATAATTTGAGAGATCTTGATATTAGAAAAGACCCTGATGCTGGGAAAAAATGAAGAAAGGAGGAAAAAGGGATGAGAGAGGATGAGATGATTGGATGGACCAACTGGATGGACATGAGTTTGAGCAAGCTCCCAGAGTTGGTGATGGACAGGGAAGCTTGGTGTGCTGCTGTCCATGGAGTTGCAAAGAGTTGGACACCACTGAGCAACTAACTGAACTGAAGCCCTGTTTTGCTGGTTGGCAGGGTTAACTAGGGGTATCCAAGGTGGTGCTATTGGGAATGAATCCACCTGCCAACGCAGGCAATACAAGAGACACATGTTCAATCCCCGGGTCAGGAAGATCCCCTGGAGAAGGAAACGGCAACCCACTCCAGTATTCTTGCTTGGAGAATCTCATGGACTGAGGAGCCTGATGGGCTGCAGTCCATGGGGTCACAATGAGTCGGACATGACTGAGTGACTTTACTTACTTACTTACACCTTGGCTTAAAGTCCAAAGCAGTCTCACTAATTCCACTCTACTGAACAGTTGCAGATGTTGGAAGTTGCTAGATCCTTGCCTGTCCCATTTAGCAACTATTTCCCAGTCTATCCCAGATGTTGCCTATGTGTCTGATACATTCTGAACATTTTACAAGTGCTAAATCAATGAATTAAGCTCTTGGAAAAAATGGTTTTAAATGTAAAAGAACTGGGAGAATTCTGCATCCCTGAATCTTTCTTAAAGAAACTGCTAGAGGATGAGCTTCGGCAAAAAGCTTCAACCTTCAGCAAAAGGGCCAATGGTAAACACTTTAACATATATGTGTAGACACAAGACTAAAATGAAAGTGGAAATGAGAGCAGGTGAGTACATAAATACAATAATGGAGGTGCTAATAAAATATATTATTTAATGAGTCAATTTCTACCTTCACATATACTGTAAGATACTTAATATCTATAATTTAAAATTCTCCAGGGACTTTCATGGTCATCAGATAGTTAAGACTTCCACTAAAGGGGGCATGGGTTTGAATCCTGGTTGGGAACTAAGATCCTTCATGCCCTGTAATATGGCCAAAAAATAAGTAAGCAAATAAAATAATGAAAAAAAAATTGCAGGGAGAGAGTTAAATTCCCCCATGTCAGGAATATCTCTAAAGATAAAATTATCCACTATTTGTGATATTTGGACATTCTTTTAAATTTTGCATATATTGTAAGAACAGAGCTCATATCTATTGTTTTTGCTTTAGATAGTTATCTTTCAGAACTATTAAATATAAGGACAATGTAAATATTTATTTACCTTCATCTACTAAGATCACGGCATCTGACAAAAGCAAATAACTAACCAAGTCAGGAAAGCATAGAGAGTCCTAGGCAGGATAAACCCAAGGAGGAACATGTAGTAATCAAGACACTTACTAGTAATCAAATGAGCTAAAATTAAATACAAAGACAAAATATTAAAAGCGACAAGGGAAAAATGATAAATAACATACAATAACATAACATACATATCAGCTGATTTCTCAACCAAAACTCTACAGGCCAGAAAAGAATGGCACAATACATTTAAAGCAATGAAAGAGAAGAATCCTCAACCAATAATACTCTACCCAGCAAGATTCTTGCTCAGATTTGATGGAGAAATGAAAAGCTTTCCAGAGAAGCAAAAGTTAGGAGAATTACCAACATTAGCACCAACAGTCAGAAAACTAAGATCATGGCATCTGGTCCCATCACTTCATGGGAAATAGATGGGGAAACAGGGGAAACAGTGTCAGACTTCATTTTTGGGGGCTCCAAAATCACTGCAATCCAGAGAAGCAAAAGTTAGGAGAATTACCAACATTAGCACCAACAGTCAGAAAACTAAGATCATGGCATCTGGTCCCATCACTTCATGGGAAATAGATGGGGAAACAGGGGAAACAGTGTCAGACTTCATTTTTGGGGGCTCCAAAATCACTGCAGATGGTGGTTGCAGCCACAAAATTAAAAGACGCTTACTCCTTGAAGAAAAGTTATGACCAACCTAGATAGCATATTGAAAAGCAGAGACATTACTTTGCCAACAAAGGTCCATCTAGTCAAGGCTATGGTTTTTCCAATAGTCGTGTATGGATGTGAGAGTTGGACTGTGAAGAAAGCTGAGTCCCAAAGAATTGATGCTTTTGAACTGTGGTGTTGGAGAAGACTCTTGAGAGTCCCTTGGACTGCAAGGAGATCCAACCAGTCCATTCTAAAGGAGATCAGTCCTGGGTGTTCTTTGGAAGGAATGATGCTGAAGCTGAAACTCCAATACTTTGGCCACCTCATTCTAAGAGTTGACTCATTGGAAAAGACTATGATGCTGGGAGGGATTGGGGGCAGGATAAGAAGGGGATGACAGAGGAAGAGATGGCTGGATGGCATCACCGACTCAATGAATGTGAGTCTGAGTGAACATCGGGAGTTGGTGATGGACAGAGAGGCCTGGCATTGATGCAGTTCATGGGGTAGCAAAGAGTCGGACACGACTGAGCAACTGAACTGAAAGAAACTTCTCTAGGTAGGAAACACAAGAGAAGGAAAAGACCTACAGACAATATATCCAAAACAATTAAGAAAATACTGATAGAATCATACATATATATTTATAATTACTTTAAATATAAGGGCTTCCCTGGAGGCTCAGCTGGCAAACAATCCGCCTGTAATGCAGGAGACCTGGGTTTGATCCTTGGGTTGGGAGGATCCCCTGGAAAAGGGAACTGCTACCCTTTCCTCTATTGCTGCCTGGAGAATTTCACAGACTGTCGGACATGCCTGAGCAACTTTCACTTTCACTTTAAATGTAAATGGACTAAACACAGGAACCAAAAGACAGACTGGCTGAGTGGATGACAACATGTGCATGTGTGCACTTCTACTTACCACGTCACTCAGCTTGACCCTTCAAATTGTAGGTAACTTTTTAATGTTGTTAGGTTAATCATGTTCCCATTTTGGCTTGCAACTGTAATTATTTTTTATCTGGCTATTAATTGTGAAAACTATAAACATCTTTTACTATTGTGATTATGTAACTATTACTCACTTAATACCATTGTATTCTAATTGGTCAACAGAAAAATAATAGGAACTACAGTATTTTCAAATCACTTTTTAAAATCTAGATGTATGTCAGAATTATCTTGGAAGTTTTTGAAAAATATGAATTCTCAGGTACTGCTTTTTTTCCTCCAAAGTTCCAGACATGTTTCTAATGAGCAGGCATGTTTAAAAAAACCAGACTATGTGATGATCTTTTACCTAGTTTGATTTACTTTTTGTATTTCATATTCAGTGCTCCCATTTCATTTAGTTTATGTTTTCCAATTTCTTCATCTCTTCCTTTTTTTGGTTTTTATATTATTTCTTAAGCTTTTATCAAACATAGTAGAAAAGCTTTGTATACACATATACATATATAGTATGGATAACATATATATCTTAGAAAGCTTATGAATTAAAATTTTGCCCAACTAAAACCTTTATGGCATTTTGACTTCATTTGTTTGACTTAGTATGAATATAATGCTATATTTTAATTAAAAAAAATAAATATGCATGGGGATAATCTAGAGAGAGGGTGTGGGGTGGGAGGGGGGAAGTGGAGGTCGGGATTTGGAGTTCATGTACACTCGTGGCTGATTCATGTCGATGTGTAGCAAAATGAATACAGTATTGTAAAGCAAAACAAACTAAAAAAATAAAAATTAATTAAAAAAATAAATATACAACAAGCAACAAAGGTTTACTGTATAGCACAGGGAACTCTAGTCAATATCTTATCATAACCTGTAACAGAAAATAATCCAAAAAAATGTGTATATGTAGAACTGAATCACCTTGCTATGCACCTGAAGCATTGTAAGTCAACTATACTTTAATAAAATATGTATGAAAAGAGAAGAAGAATATTCATGATGTATAGGGAAAAAGGTAAATATCAACATTGACAGGAGATCAGAAGAAGCTGATTTCAATCTTCATGAATAACTTTTAGAGAATCAAGATTTCAGTGGAGAAAGTACTGAAATATGATGGAATGAGCAAAAGAACCAAAATTAGAAGTGGAACTTGAAGATGTGAGTAAGCTGCAGCAATCTCATAATAAAACTTCAATGGATGAGGAGTTGCTTCTTATGAATGAGCAACAAAATGGTTTCATTTTAAAAAAATTATTTATTTTTAATGGAAGAATAGTTGATTTATAACATTGTGTTGGTTTCTACCATACATTCATGTGAATCAGCCACAGGTGTACATGTGTCCTCTTCCTTTTGAACCTCCCTCCCACCTCCCACCCCATTCCATCCCTATAGATTGTCACAGAGCCACAGTTTGAGTTCTCTGAGTCATACAGCAAGTCCCTACTATCTATTGAGATTAAATCTACTCATGAAAAAAAGATGCTCTGAAGATTATTGAAAAGACACCAAAGATGGTGGAACCTGAGAAGCCATGGATAAGACAGTAGCAGCTGACTTTCATAGAATTGACTTTAAATTTACAAAAAGTTCTGCTCTAAGATGCTATCAAATTGTATTATATACTCCAGAAAAACCACTCATGAAAGAAAGAGTTAATGGATTCTGAAAACTTTGACATTGTCTTATTTTAAGATCTTGTCACAACCACCCCATTCTTTATCACCCACAGCAATGATCTGTCAATATCCATCAACAGTGACCAAACCCTCCCCCAGAATGAAAATTATACTTTGGTAAAGGTTCATATAACAGTTAGAAATTTTTAGCAGTCAAGTATTTTTAGATTAAGATATTTACATTGTTTTTTTCAGATTTAATGACATTGCATATTAACTGACTATCAGTTCAGTTCAGATCAGTCACTCAGTCGCGTCCGACTCTTTGTGACCCCAAGAACTGCAGCACACCAGGCCTCCCTGTCCATCATCAACTCCCGGAGTTCACTGACACTCACGTCCATTGAGTCAGGTGATGCCATCCAGCCATCTCATCCTCTGTTATCCCATTCTCCTCCTGTCCCCAATCCCTCCCAGCATCAAAGTCTTTTCCAGTGAGTCAACTCTTCGCATGAGGTGGCCAAAGTATTGGAGTTTCAGTTTTAGCATCATTCCTTCCAATGAACACCCAGGACTGATCTCCTTCAGAATGGACTGGTTGGATCTCCTTGCACTCCAAGGGACTCTCAAGAGTCTTCTCCAACACACAGTTCAAAAGCATCAATTCTTCGGTGTTCAGCCTTCTTCACAGTCCAACTCTCACATCCATACATCACCACTGAAAAAACCATAGCCTTGTCTAGATGGACCATTATTGGCAAAGTAATGTCTTTCCTTTTTAATGCTATCAAAATTGGTCATAACTTTCCTTCCAAGGAGTAAACATCTTTTAATTTCATGGCAGCAGTCACCATCTGCAGTGATTTTGGAGCCCCCCAAAAATGAAGTCTGAAATTGTTTCCACTGTTTCCCCGTCTATTTCCCGTGAAGTGATGGGACCAGATGCCATGATCTTCGTTTTCTGAATGTTGAGCTTTAAGCCAACTTTTTCACTCCCCTCTTTCCCTTCATCAAGAGGGTCTTTAGTTCTTCCTCACTTTCTGCCATACAGGTGGTGTCATCTGTATATATGAAGTTACTGATATTTCTCCAGGCAATCTTGATTCCAGCTTGTGCTTCTTCCACCCCAGCATTTCTCATGATGTACTCTGCATATAAGGTAAATAAGCAGGTTGACAATATACAGCCTTGATGTACGTCTTTTATTTGGAACCAGTCTGGTGTTCCATGTCCAGTTCTAACTATTGCTTCCTGACCTGCATACAAGTTTCTCAAGAGGCAGGTCAGATGGTCTGGTATTCCCATCTCCTACAAAATTTTCCACATTTTATTGTGAACCACACAGTCAAAGGCTTTGGCACAGTCAATAAAGGAGAAATAAATGTTTTTCTGGAACTCTCTCACTTTTTTGATGATCCAGTGGATGTTGGCAATTTCATCTCTGGTTCCTCTACCTTTTCTAAATCTAGCTTGAACATCTGGAAGTTCACAGTTCATGTAATGCTGAAGTCTGGCTTGGATAATTTTAACTTTTAGCATTTAACATTGTTTTAAAAAGTACAGGGAAATTTTATTTTGAGTAGATTCTGTCTACCCTGATTCTTTGGCAAAGTTTTTGATTAATTCATTTATTTCCATTCATTTAAGTTAGTAGTCTGGAAAAAGTTATTGAAAGATATTTTATTAGTTAAAATATCCATAAATTTGTGCAATTTCAATAAGGAAGATTTTATACATTTTTAAAGCATTTATTTATTTTTAATTTAAGGTTTTTTTTGCTTGAATGTATAAGTTTTCAGAAATTAATGACTATTCTACTTTTATGAATGATTGTTAATAAAATAAACTATAAGCACTTTATAAATGCATGTTATTTACTGTTCTCACTTGCTAAGTCATGTCCAACTCTTTGTGACCCTATGGACTGTAGCCAGTTAGGCTCCTCTCCATGGACTTTTCCAAGCAAGAATACCAAATTCATTTTTCCCATGACCACAACTAATACAACAGTAATTCCATAGCCTGCTAACAAGTGAATTGAGAACTCAGTTGGGATTTGATTTTTCATAAATGACTATGAAGCCAAAGGAACATTTTTGTCATCCTTAAAAGCATCAGTTTGAAACCAAAATTCAGTAAAGTCTAACTAGTAATCAACTGTGAAAGCACAAATGAACACGCTCCAAACTTTAACATTTCAGATAGTTTATTATTCACATGTATGTAAGAGTTGGACCATAAAGAAGACAGAGAAGTGAAGAATTGATGCCTTCAAATTGTGGTGCTGGAGAAAAGTCGCAAGACTCCATTGGACAATGAAGAGATCAAACCAGTCAATCCCAAAGTAAATCAACCCTGAATATTCATTGGAAGGACTGATGCTGAAGCTCTAATACTTTGGTCACCTGATGTGAAGATCCAACTCATTGGAAAAGACCTTGATTCTGAGAAAGATTGAAGGCAAAAGGAGAAGATGGCAACAGAGGATGAGATGGTTACATAGCATCACTGACTCAATGAACATGAATTTGAGTAAACACCGGGAGATAATGAAAGAGAGGGAAGCCTAGCATGTTGCTGTCCATGAAGTTGTAAAGAGTCAGACATGAACTACTGAACAACAATTATTCACACATGATCTATAAAATTCCTTTACCTTTGTTAATAGAGCACTTTCCCCACTTAAATTGCAATGATAATTTATGTCTGGTATTATTACTATTATCTCAGAATGTAACTTTTTTGAGGTAAAAATTTGCTTTGTTCTTTTAAATATTTTCTTACTTCCTCTTTTACTTTATGTTTCTTTCTTTTTATGTAGCCAAAGATACTGAATTTATATTATTGTTATTGTTTTAGTTAAGTCTTGGTAAAGAGTGTGTTTTAAATTTTACTTGTGTTAACTTTTAGGGGGAAAAATGTAGGATTATTTTTCTCCCTAGTAACCATTATCCAAAATGATTATAACTTGATTTAAAAATAAATTCCTAGTATGAAATTCTTTTTCAGTTACACTTAGGCCTTGATGTTCTGTGTCTAAGCATTTTGTACTATGATGTTCAAACTAGATTGTGAGTATCAAAATGAGAAGCTGGGACCTCTTTATGTTGCATCTCCACCACGTGGTAATAAGTCTAGGACGTAATTTTTTGTTGACCAAAAGATACAATAATTGGTATTGGAGTGCTATCCTTCATCTTCAGCGCTTTCACAGCTCTTAAGCTCTTCTTCAGGCCCAGGAGAACTTTCTCCTGGCAGGTTTCTACCACACTCCTGAGATTACAAGAAGACGTAGCTCTGGAAGGCTTGTTTTAGTAGCAGCCCTACACATTTTTCTAAAACGGAGGAATGGTGGTGTTAAATTTGAAAGAGAATTTTTGTACCCAAACTAAACTGTAGTTTGAGAGCCAGATACACATAAACTCAACCAAAAAGGTACTCACAGAGTATGGATGATTGGGGTAGTGAGAAGTCGACAAGAGAAGATCCTATTAGCAACAAAAAAAGTCAAAACTGTCTCACTGTACTCCTCTCTTCCTCCCATCCCACTTTTTCTCATGAGTCCTTTCCTCAGGAATTAAGGAGTTTGGAGCAGTCCCAGTCCCTGAAAATTACTTCATCAGGCATCTCAGTGTCAATGAGCTGGGAGAGCTAAAGTTGAGCACTTCAGAGATCTCTTTAGAGATTCAGAACTTGAGTGTGAGTCTTTAGTTTAGAGTTTGAGCTAAAAAGTTTTTTATATTGATCATAATGTAATCAAAATTTAGATGTTTTATTGGTACCTAATTTAGACTAAGCAAGTCAAGTGTGACTTTAAAAAAAGGCCTTTGAATCTTATTTATATTGAGCACTTGGTTTTATAACAGGCACTGTACTATATATTCTGTTATATTATTTCATTGAATTTGCACAACAATCCCATGAAGAGAATTAAAAAGTAGCTTAAAGAAAGAGTAAGTTGCCCAAGTCAAGGAGTAAGTTAGAAGTCAGGGAATCCTAAGTCAACTGTCAAAAGCCAAATCATAATTACTATGATAACTACTTTCATACAAAATTACATATGATTAATGCTGGATATTGGGATAAAACTAAATTTCAATGATGGACAAATGTTTAAGCAAACTATGGTTATATCTAAAGATTATTATATGCCTATTAATTGATTCATACACAATGATGTTTCTGTTAAGCCAAAGAAGTAGAATGTAAAATTGTATGCAATGTAAGATTACAATCTCATATCCAATTAAAATAGCACCACAATAAAAAACCTTCAATATGGGGGGAAAATATACTGAAAGCTTTTTAAATGCTGAAACATTTAACCCAGTAATTCTATTGCTTATAATCTGTTTTAAAGAAGTAATATAAAAGGTGGATAAACATGTGTAAAGTGAAAAAATGTAAGCAACTTAAATATCCAAGTACACTTTCAAGAAAATTACTGTGCTCACACAGGGTGCAATTTTACATAGTTACTATGCCTTAAAAACATTTTTAATAGCAAAGAAATATGCTTGCACCATAATGGTAAGCAGAATTGCAGTATGCACAATTGTATGTGTGGTATGATCATACAATATAAGCACAGATACAAAAACTGGAAATAAATACATGAAAATGT
The DNA here is from genome assembly GCA_006408695.1 of Aepyceros melampus. Classification (NCBI taxonomy): domain Eukaryota; kingdom Metazoa; phylum Chordata; class Mammalia; order Artiodactyla; family Bovidae; genus Aepyceros; species Aepyceros melampus. The sequence continues at coordinate 83,963 of SJXQ01003615.1, read as the reverse complement.
TGCTAGTGGTTTTCTCTGAATATTAGGATAATTATTTAATTTCTCTCTATATAAGTTTCTGTATTCTACAACTTTTCCACAATCCTCATATTTTATTTCTATTTTTTTT
>SJXQ01003615.1:69113-83842 GCA_006408695.1 Aepyceros melampus | reverse complement strand
GTTCTATACATCTGTGTCTCTTTTGCTGTCTTGTGTACAGGTTTATCATTACCATCATTCTAAATTCCATATATATGTGTAAGTATACTGTATTGGTGTTTTTCTTTCTGGCTTACTTCACTCTGTATAATCGGCTCCAGCGTCATCCACCTCATTAGAACTGATTCAAATGTATTCTTTTTAATAGCTGAGTAATACTCCATTGTGTATATGTACCACAGCTTTCTTATCCATTCATCTGCTGATGGACATCTAGGTTGCTTCCATGTCCTGGCTATTATAAACAGTGCCGCAGTGAACATTTCTATTTTTTTAAAAAGTCACTCCAACTTCCAAACATTCTCAAATGCTTATTTTTACAAAGAAGTAAACAAATGTAAAAGGATATTCAATGTTGACTTGCAAGAGAAGATCCTACTCTATCAGACTATAAACACTAAAATGCAGCAACAGCATCTTAATAGTATGTGTATTCCCCTTACTTATCACTCTGTGCTTAATAACTGTTAACTGAATCAATAACAACAAAAGACATGGAGGATTTGAGCTGACTGATTAACAGGAAGGGAGCTTTGACCAAAAAAAAAAAAATAAATAAATAAAATAAAATAAAATAAAAATAAGTCTAGAAAATATCATGAGCCTTTGGGAATTTAAATTACATGCGAACTTTCAACTAATAAATGATAATTTTGTATATAAACTTTACCAGACCCTAAGACAGAAATCTTTCAGTTTATTTGGAAAAGCTAGCAACACCTCAGATAAATAAATGTGACAAAAGTAGCACCTTCCAAAAAACTAAATGAAAAGTTGATGTAGTTTAGTCACTAAGTTGTGCCGAACTCTCTGTGACTCCGTGAACTATAGCCCACCAGGCTCCTCTGTCCACGGGATTTCCCAGGCAAGAATACCAGACTGAGTTGGAATTTCGTTCTCCAGGGGATATACCCGATCCAGGGATTGAATGCATATCACCTGCAATGGCAGGTGGATTCTCTACTTCTGAGCCAAAGGGAAAGCCCAACAGAATAATACAATGTAACCAATAGAGCCATTTCTAAACTTAAAAAAGTGTTCAATAAATCTTATTAAAAGGTTAAACTTAAAGGTATTTGAGAAAAGTGAATATTCAGAATATAAAATCAAAGCAAAGCTAAGAAAATTAAGAAGAAAAAGAGTATTAGGAAATAAAAAAATTACAGTATATTCTCTTAATGTGACATGGGATACTTACCTCAAATAAAAAACAATATTTTATTTAATAATGAGCAATAGTCTTAACTATTTAAATCCAAACACTTGAGACTTCACCATTAGTGATAATTAAACACCCTTAAGCTTGCACATACATACATTGTTATGTGATATCTGGTGATATGTGGATTAGCTTGAAAGTCCATGGAACTCAAGATTAAATACCTCTGCTTTGAGAAGTTCCCTTTCAGGTTACGAATAAGTAATGACTCCCATGATCAAGCACTTTTGTGGTACTTTGCTCTATCTCATGCAATAACGCCAAAGGTGAGATAATATGAGTTAATATGAAGGAAAAATAGAGACATATCTTTAATTTCAAGATGATATAGTTTACTACCTGGAAAACCACAGGAAAAACTGAAAAGCCAATAGACTTAATAAGCGTGTTTGTAAAAAATGTCTGGTACAAAAATAAGAACAGAAACATAATTTTCCTAGATACTAAAGATAATAATTTATAAAATGAAGTATATAAAAAAAAGATTGACAAAGAAAAGTATTAAATACCTGGATATGTTAGCACTATATGTGTAGGATCTGTACAATTAAAACTATCTCATTCCTGAAAGGTGAAGAAGAAAAAAAAATCTTTTTATTATGCTACAAAACATTATAATTTTTTGGGCTAATATATTCATTCAAATTTGTCTGCAAGTCTAAATGTATATTTCAGAATACATCAAAGTTATAGTTAAAGAAGACTTGCATTATTATTGCATCATAGTTACTTACTTTTAAAACAGTGGTATCATCAGAATGTACAGACAAATTTATTACATGAAGTATAAGTTGAAGACAAAGACACAGATAAGCAAATACTTTTTCATAAAATATAAATTATATAAAAATGAGTTTGAATTAACTGCTTAGCTCATTAAATGAGAAAGAAAATAATTCATATGCTAAAATATCAAAGTATAAAGTGAAAGTAAATGTAGAAAATATTAAAAACTTGCCACATTTAATTTAATAAACCTTGTTCGTGTACAGGGGAATTTCTAAGGCTCACAGTAATAGCGACAGTAATAAAAAAAACATGATAAATGTTAATATATGACCAACAGTACCATCACTTCAAAACAGCAAGAATGACAAAGAATTACAACAATTAATACTCTTAATTTATATTTATATATACTTATATATATGTCATAAATATATATACAGCATATATACACAGACTATTTATGTATGTTTATATATATATATGTATATACACATTCCAAAATAAATTCATATGCTAAAATATCAAAGTATAAAGTGAAAGTAAATGTAGAAAATATTAAAAACTTGCCACATTTAATTTAATAAACCTTGTTCGTGTACAGGGGAATTTCTAAGGCTCACAGTAATAGCGACAGTAATAAAAAAAACATGATAAATGTTAATATATGACCAACAGTACCATCACTTCAAAACAGCAAGAATGACAAAGAATTACAACAATTAATACTCTTAATTTATATTTATATATACTTATATATATGTCATAAATATATATACAGCATATATACACAGACTATTTATGTATGTTTATATATATATATGTATATACACATTCCAAAATAAAATACAATAAAAGATAAAATTAGAAAATATTTCATGATTAAAAGTCAAAAAAATAGTTGAGAAAAAACATAAAAGAATAAAATAATTTACCCAGTGGGCAGTGGAATATGATATAAAATAATGATGTACTACTTTTGCATTTTGGCAATCAAATTATCAAGATTAAGAAAAAAATGCCTAAATTATCAAGCAGAAGCTCTAATATTCTCCTTATCAATGGTTAAAATAACAGTCAACTTGGAGTTGAACCTAGAGCTGTTTATTAAAAGTCATTAAAATTATATACACTTTGAGCCATAAGCTATATATGTGTGCAAATATACACACTCACATATATATTCTTAATGTCTTCTATTGTGTGGGTATATATAAACAATATTAAAGAAAAAATATATAACTTATATATATGTATACATATGATTTTAAAAAATATGCATTTAGCTGCAAATATATTTTTGGAATAATAATGAAATGCAAATTATAACTCTGAAGCTCATTACATATGCATATATAATTTACTTTGTAATGTATAATAAATAAAGATAACATGCTTTTTGTCCTTGCACACACACACATCTAAAGATTATATTCTTTTTTTTAATTTTACTTTATTTTAATTTATAATACTGTACTGGTTTTGCCATACATCAACATGAATCTGTCATGGATGTATATTCTAAAGCTTTACAATTATCCTTTATGGATGGATATATTTATTTTTTAATGTGCATGCATATCTTTCATTATAAATAAAAATATATTTAAGACTAAAATAAAGCTTACTTCAAGTAAGGAAATTAAGAAAGGTATTCTGGTTGTTGAGATGGCAGATGCTTCATAATTATTCTCATAAAGAAAATTATTATCTTAATTTCATTTTCTATTCAACTGTCAAAGTTCATTTTAATTATCTAATAGTCTAATTCTTTTTCTAAATTTTAGTCTGGACCACTGCTTTCCTTGCCTCTTATATTTTACTTTTAGTAATACAGTATATTTATTTTGCTAAATTTTTTTTGCTACTCTAGAAAAATGATGTTTACTCTTTTGCATCAGATACCCAGTTGCCATGTCCAAAGAATGACATTTTTAATGATATGCCTATTAAATCAAGTATATAGTTTAAAAATGGAGCATAGTTATTCTGACCATCCTGCTTTCTCTGTTTTAGGACAAAGAATGTGAATCTAAATTTTTCAATTAAGGCATGCCAGGAACCTAGTTTCAACAATTTTTTTTTTCCTTAAGGAAACATATGTACTTATATATTCCAAAATAATACTTCCACTTTAACTCTGAATTAGAATCCCAATATCACACAAAAACAAAAACGTCTATGAAAAATTGAATTTAAAATAAATAGACTATTTCTCATTTCATGGAGAAGTAGGAACATTTGATCTTTGCTTTGGTTAGATTAACCGTGCAATTGATATAAAATGAGTAATTTTACCTTTAATCATCATTTTAGTTATCTGCTTATAAACTAAGATTTTGATTGCAGTCTTGAACATACTTCAAAACCACAAATTGCTTAGCATGATGTAACTTAAACTGAGAAACTAGATATAGACTGAAAAATAAATATTTCTATATAGACTAAAATACTGGGTTTTGTGTATAGTCTTTTAAAAAAGAAATGAGAAAGTTGTATTAATAGAAAAGAAGTAGGAAGAATCTTTGCTTGAAATAGGTCTTGCATTTTCAATGGTACTAAAGTAAAAAATCAATTGTCACTTCTTTTGATATTTTTATTATTCTTAGAGATTATTAGGTTTAATATCTGATTTGTGAATTTAAGAAATGAAGATTTGAAGATAGGCTAGGAAATTCAAAACAGATACATAAAATAATTTGATTTCAAAGATCTGAGGACACAAGCAAATGAATATAGGAAGCAGGATATTGAAGCAAATGGAAGGTCAAGATAACTGATAATCCTGAGTAGTAGGCCCACCATATTCTGAGTGGCTGTTTAAATTACATAGGAGAAAAATTATTATTTTTTTTTTATCTTTCTTTGTGTTTCTTTCATGTAGGAGAGGAGAGGAGACAAATAAAATGGGGGAAAGAGAGGAGAGAGAAACAAAAGGTAGAGAGGAGGAGACAGAGAGAAATTGAGGAGATTGAGATAGAGAGAATGATTGCAAAAGAGAGTAAACAAGAACCTGTAAGTGATGATCCATGTCCACAGGTTTACCTCGGAGCACTCTGTTCTGTGGCCTCTTCTTAGTTGAATGACTTCAGGGCTATTTGTTGAAGTCAGTCATTCTATTGGGGCTTCCCATGTGGCACTAGTGGTGAAGAACCTTCCTGCCAATGCAGGAGACATAAGAGATGCAGGTTTGTACCCTGGGCCAGGAAGATCCCCTGGAGAAGGAAACGGCAACCCATTCCAGTATTCCTACCTGGAGAATCCAATGGACAGAGGAGCCTGGCGGGCTATAGTCTACAGTGTTGCGAAGTCACTTTATATACAACTGAAGCAACTTAGCATATATGCATGCAATCATTCCATCAAGAGCAAAAATATCTGAGGTCATTTGCTGATGAATGTCCTATCCAGGATCAATGCAAATTAGCAACTGTAGCACACACACTACCAAAAGCAAGATAAAAACTCAGGTCTTAGAGCTGGATTTCATCATCTTACCACTCTAACCCAATAACTTTATGCTGATAAAGTCACTTGACCTGCCTGTTGAGAAATCTGTATGCAGGTCAGGAAGCAACAGTTAGAACTGGACATGGAACAACAGACTGGTTCCAAATGGGGGAAGGAGAAAGTCAAGGCTGTATATTGTCACCCTGCTTATTTAAGTTATATGCAGAGTACATCATGAGAAATGCTGGGCTGGATGAAGCACAAACTGGAATCAAGATTGTGGGGAGAAATTTCAATAACCTTAGATATGCAGATGACACCACCCTTATGGCAGAACGCAAAGAAGAACTAAAGAGCTTCTTGATGAAAGAGAAAGAGGAGAGTGAACAAGTTGGCTTAAAGCTCAACATTCAGAAAACAAAGATCATGGCATCTGGTGCCATCACTTCATGGCAGATAGATGGGGAAACACTGGAAAAAGTGAGACTTTATTTCTGGGGGCTCCAAAATCATGAAGATGGTGACTGCAGCCATGAAATTAAAAGATGCTTACTCCTTGGAAGAAAAGCTATGACAAATCTAGACAGTATATGAAAAAGCAGTGACATTACTTTGCCACAAAGGTCTGTCTAGTCAAAGCTATGATTTTTCCAGTAGTCATGTATGGATGTGAGAGTTGGACTATAAAGAAAGCTGAGAGCTGAAGAATTGATGGTTTTGAACTGTGGTGTTGGAGAAGACTCTTGAGAGTCCCTTGGACAGCCAGAAGATCCAACCAGTCCATCCTAAGGAAAATCAGTCCTGAATATTCATTGGAAGGACTGATGTTGAAGTTGAAACTCCAATACTTTGGCCACCTGATGTGAAGAATTGACTCATTTCAAAAGAGCCTGATTCTGAGAAAGACAAGGTGGGAGGAGAAGGGGATGACAGAGAATGAGATGGTTGGATGGCTTCACCGACTCAATGGACATGAATTTGAGTAAACTCTGGGAGTTGGTGATGGACAGGGAAACCTGGCGTCCTGCGGTCTATGGAGTCAAAAGAGTCGGACACCACTGAGCAACTGAACTAAAGTGATGAAGCTAAGGTTCATAATTGAGAAGGCTACAAGCTAGCTGTCTAGCCATGAGTGGTTACTAGAATCCAGGTCTCATGATTCCAGATTTGTGTTTTTAGTTTATAGATTATTACTCCTTCAAATTAAAATTTCCAATGGGTTTGAGCTAAAACCTCAGAAGTGAAGTGAGAACAGAAGATATTTCTTGACCATCTTAATATTGTACTAGAAAATTTCTAGCATCTTGGTTAAATCTGATTTATGTAATTATCAAAAGTTTCTTCAGCAGCCAAAGGTGAATATAGGATCTTGTCAATGTTAAATACATTTTCTTTAGACTGTTCATGTCCATATTTCCTTAGACTCAGTTAATACTTTTCAATATGTTAATGCACATTGAAAATTTATGCCTTAACAAAACAAATATCTGAACAAAATAGAGAATATATATATATGTGAAAATAACTGTACATACAATAATAGAAAATATAACGTTTCCATCAGAGAAGGCAATGGCACCCCACTCCAGTACTCTTGCCTGGAAAATCCATGGATGGAGGAGCCTGGTAGGCTGCAGTCCATGGGGTTGCTAAGAGTTGGACACAACTGAGCGACTTCACTTTCACTTTTTACTTTCATGCATTGGAGAAGGAAATGGCAACCCACTCCAGTGTTCTTGCCTGGAAGATCCCAGGGATAGGGAAGCCTGATGGGTTGCTGTCTATGGGGTCGCACAGAGTTGGACATGACTGAAGCAACTTAGAAGCAGCAATGTTTCCATAGCACAATAGTAGCCAACTAAGCCTTTCAAATATCATACATATCAACAATAGTAAATACAACTGACCATAATCCATACTTAATATATAACTGATAGAAAGATAATGATGCAAAGTTGAATTTGTTAGAACTATTGCAATAAATAAGCAGAGCCAGCTCTGATTCATATGCCAAAATAAGTGGGTTAGAAAGAGTCTGCACACTGACATAAAATAACCATTCTCCCAGCATATTTATGCAAAATTCCTGAATAAAATATTAGGAAATATCTTTTCATACATTAACTATAATGCATCATGGCTAGGTAAGATTTATCCTACGAATGTAAAATTGGTTTAACATTCATTGTTGTTAAGTTGCCCAGTCCTGTCTAACCCTTTACAACCCCGTGGACTGCAGCATGCCAGACTTCCCTGTCTTTCACTATCTCCCAGAGTTTGCTCAGATTCATGTCCTTTGAGTTGGTGATGTCATCCAACCATCTCATCCTCTGTTGCCCCATTCTCATGCCCTCAATCTTTCCCAGCATCAGGGTCTTTTCCATTGAGTCAGCATTTTGCATCAGGTAGCCAAACTATTGGAGCTTCATATTCTGCATCAGTCTTCAAATGCATATTCAGGGTTGATCTACTTAGGACTGATTGGTTTGATCTCCTTGCAGTCCAAGGGACTCTCAAGAGTCTTCTCCAACACCACAGTTCAAAAGCATCAATTCTATGTTGCTCAGCCCTCTCTATGATCAAATCCTCATATCTGTACATAACTTCTGGAAAAAACATAGCTCCAGCTATATGGACTTTTGTCCCTAAAGTGATGTCTCTGCTTTTTAATATGCTGTCTAGGTTTATCATAGCTTTCTTCCCAAGGAGCAAGCATCTTTTAATTACATGGCTGTAGTCACCATCCACAGTGATTTTGGAGCCAAGAAAATAAAGTCTGTCACTGTTTCCAGTTTTTCCTGATCTTTTTACCATGAAGTGATGAGACTAGATGCCATAATCTTAGTTTTCTGAATGTTGAGTTTTAAGCCAAGCTTCTTCACTCTCCTCTTTCACTGTCATCAAGAGTTTGTTAGTTCCTCTTTGTTTTCTGCCATTAAGGTGGTGTCATCTGCATGTCTAAGGTTATTGATATTTCTCCCAGCATTTTATTCCAGCTTGTGATTCATCCAGCCATGCATTTCACATAATGTACTCTGCATACAAGTAAAATAAGTAGTATAAGAATATACAGCCTTGATGTATTTTTTCCTAATTTTGAACCAGTTCATGATTTCATGTCTGGTTCTAACTGTGGCTTTTGATCAACACACAGATTTCTCAGGAGGCAGGCAAAGTAGTCTAGTAATCCCATCTCTTTAAGAATTTTCTGCATTTTGTTGTGATCCACACGGTCAAAGGCTTTAGTGTGAATTTAACATTCATTAATCTTTTGATTATAATTTATTAGGTTCAGTTCAGTTCAGTCACTCAGTCATGTCTGACTTTTTGCAACCCCAGGGACTGCAGCATGCCAGGCTTCCCTCTCCATCATCAACTCCCAGAGCTTGCTCAAACTCATGTCCATCAAGTTGGTGATGCCATCCAACCATCTCATTCTCTGTCGTTCCCTTTTCCTGCCTTCAATCTTTCCCAGCATCAGGGTCTTTTTCATTAAGTCAGTTCTTTGCACTGGGTGGCCAAAGTATTGGTGATTCAGCTTTAGCATCAGTCCCTCCAATGAATATTCAAGATTGATTTCCTTTAGGACTGACTGGTTGGATCTCCTTGCAGTCCAAGGGACTCTCTAGTCCTCTCCAACACCACATTTCAAAAGCATCAGTTCTTCAATGTTCAGCCTTATTTATGGTCCAACTCTCACTCCATACATGACTACTGGAAAAACCCTAGCTTTGACTATAGGACCTTTGTAGGCAAAGAAATGTCTCTGCTTTTTAATATACTCTCTAGTTTTGGTATAGCTTTTCTTCCAAGGCTTTCTAGGTTTGTCTTAGCTTTTCTTCCAAGGAATAAGCGTCTTTTAATATCATGGCTGGCTGCAGTCACCATCTGCAGTGATTTTGGAGCCCCCCAAAATAAAGTCTGCTACTATTTCCATTGTTTCTCCATCTATTTGCTATGAAGTTACGGGACCAGAGGCCATGATCTTAGCTTTTTTAATGTTGAATTTTAAGTCAGCTTTTTCATCCTCCTCCTTCACCTTCATCAAGAGGCTCTTTAGTTTCTCCTCACTTTCTGCCATAAGGGTGGTGTCATCTTCATATATGATAAAGTAGCATTTCAAATTACTGGGAAATATGGAGAAAATATGGATTTTTACATTTGAAGTATTAGGTAATCAGAGAGCCATGTGGAAGAAGATGAAACTAGATTCATACCTCAGATAAGAATAAACTCCAGTGAAATAGATATCTAATGTAAGAAGTGAAGACATACAAGTACTAGAAAAATTAGATTAAATAATCTACAATCCAGTAATGGAAAAACCTTTTAAAATTAGGATTCAAAATCCAGATACAAAATGTGAAAGATTAGTAATTTGATAAAATTTCACACAGATACAAAAGAAGACAGTAAATATAGACAAAAAACAAAAGATAATTATGGAGAAAATATATCTAGAATGTATCACAGATGAAAAACTAATCTCCATGTAATTACAAAGAGCTAAAATATGAGTAGAGGAACTGAAAAATAAAAATAAAATTCAGAGTAGTCTCTATTTGATATAATGTATAGAAAATAAGTAACAATATGGCTATTGTATTATTCAAGTTTCCTTATGATTGTGAAAACAAGGTAACTTAAATGAAATTTAATTTGTCTTAGTTATTATATAAAATAATTTATGTAATAATCTGTTAACATGTAAATACTTTAAAGTAAATTACAACTGGTGTATCTCTCTAGTCAGTTATAATAGTAAAAACCTGTGAGTTGATTTCTGGAACACAAGCCAGCCTCCTTCCCAGATTACCAGCTTTTCTGATTTTATTAACTCCCCTCTCCACTTTTTTTCTTAAAACCAATGTTTGCCTCTGGTGTACTGATTTTTGAGCAATGAGCATCTGGTCCTGAGTTTGGTAAGATAACCACTGAACCCAAAACATACCCCAATCTCTAGGTAACATATCCATCTTGGAAAATTGTTTACTTGTTTACCTTTCTGAGTCCTATTTGTCCTTTCTGATGCAAAATGATAAGCTGAATTTATCATTTGTTTACCAACTATATATTTCAATTACTCTCTTTTCCAATTTTGGATCTTCGACAACAGTCCCTAGTTTTCTATTACTTGATGGTAGTGCAAACCGTCCACGCTGATAGTCCTGACTATTTCATTCTGCTACCAAGTTGCTGCCAGGTCCATGGTATAAATATTATAATGCATTACAGCACTCATGCTATTTTTTCACTGCTTCTAGAGTAGATTTATAGGAAGTTAGAGTTAATAGACTCCTAAGGCATAGTTTATCCCATTGTAGGCATTTTGAAAACTGATTTAAGTGTAAATTACTTTTGATGGCAAATCTAAAAACAATGATGAATATCAGGAATTTCCAAAACATGTTCCAAGGAACCACAAAAGTCAGTAAGTTTAATTTTAAGAGGAAAAATATCAGTGGGCTGGTGGGAATTCAAAATGAAATACATTTAGGAAAAGCTGGGTGATTTTGAATAGTTTAAACTCAGAAGGTCACAACAATTTAAATATTCATTATGACCCTAGTGGGGAAATTAACTAGATGGTGCCAGTCAGGCTTTCTCACCCCACATTCTCATGCCTTCTTGCCCCATGATCTGTGAACAATGACTGTGCACAGTTGTATAACAGCTGAGATCACTTATAGCTCTGTGCATGCACGTCAGGAGGTATTCACTTGGCCACTGGCTACTTTTGTTCTGTAAATATACATCAGCTTCACCTGAAAAGTCCTGGCTGCTGCTGCATTGGGGCTACATTGGGGTGGCATCAACGTTATGTCATATGACGTTATATTGTGGCTACGTTATGGTTTTGTTATGGCTGCTGCTATAGCTGTTGCATCAGCCAAGATAGAAGTTGTGTTTCGGCCACTGTGCCAGCCAGGAGAGAATAAACATGTTTGCAGTTCCTAAGGCTCCTTGCATCTTCTTCCAGCCTCTTAGCTCGACCCTTGCCTACCCTGGGTTCAGCGAACAGTGAGAACAGTGTGAACAGTGAGACTTTTGGCATCACAAACAGGATCAGCAATACAATAGTCCAACAAGGAAATGAAGTATGCTGCATTCCCCAAATATGTTTTCCTTGCATTGTTTTTCATGGGAGATTGAAAGGACTAGAGTTCCTCAATTTGGGAAATTTGACTTGGAAGGAAATGTGACAAGAAACATTGAAATGACACTTCAGTGGCATGCTTAGGGGATTATTAAAAATCATTCCTAATGACATATTCACAGTTGTCCCCAAAGTATGAAAAGATGCTGGAAATCATGGTTAGAGGACTATTGCTTAATTTGAACCTCAGAGAAACAGACGTAATGATTATCAGCAGAAAACAAGCAAAACAAAATCAATTAATTAATACAAAACCAATTAATTAATAATACAAAATTAATTGATTAATATAAATGTTAGTGAAAAAATGACCATAGAATTTGAATTTATAAATCAATCATTTAGTGAGATTAAAGAAGTAATATTATTCTATTATCACAAAGTCAATTAGCTATATTTTATATTAAAGGAAAAAGATTTGCATTTGACTTTTAAAATAAATTCAGATATATGTTATTTAAAAAAGATAAAAAGAAATACATTTTTCTAAAGTCACCTGCAAATAAAAGGAATACTTTTCCCCAAAAAGGAGGATATTTTAAAAAGCCATTATTAACCTCAGTAGAGGCAGAACAACTTTATCAACCCAATAATCTCTGATAAATTTGATTTAATTTAAAAGTTTTAAAGAATTAATATTCAAAAATATTCAAAAGAGATAATTCTTGGTCAATTATTTCAAACATTCCAAGAGTAGAAAATTTATAGGTTATTTGGTCTGTTTCAAGGAGAAAAATGTGTAAATAATCCAAAAATATTGTTCCCAGGTAGATGAACAAGTTAAGAAAAGCAACATAAGCAGGTTGTATATTCCAAGCCAATTTATGGCATGGTTTGGTTGTATATTTGTTGTTGTTATCAAGTACTATATATGCATGGACAGAGGGAAATTTTACTGGCATTCCACAGGGATCTTGATTTATTCTCATCCTATTTGATACGTGGTATGTGTGTGTGTTTGTATACGTGTACCTATGAAATAAAAGTGTTAGTTGCTCAGTCATGTCTGACTCTTCAAAACCCTGGACTGTAGCTTGCCAGGCTTCTCTGACCATAGAATTCTCCAGGCAAGATTACTGGAGTAAGTAGCCATTTCCTTCTCCAGGGGATCTTCCCAACCCAGGGATCCTGGGTCTCCTGCATTGCAGGAGACTCTAGCTTCTGAGCCAACAAGGAAGTCCATGTATCCTTATACAAGGTATCAACTTTATTCTAAGCTAATGTTCTCTGTTCTAGTTAAGGCATGGGTCTTCTGGGAATTCTGTTTGCTTGAGAGAGAGCTCATCCTAAGGACAGTGGCATATTTCCTGATAAGCACAGTCAGGATCAGAGATAGAGAAATTCTAGTTGTGTCGATGCATTCTGCCCTTATTTTTTTTCATTAAAAAGTTGCAGACTCATCCCTGGATCCCAAAGATTTAAAAAACAACAACAACAACAACAAAAAACCCAACTCTAAGATTCAAAAGAGTTGTTTTAATTTAGTATGCACTGTGTTTGTACATTTCACATATTTAACACTAGAAAGGAGAAAGATACTTTTTATTATTTAGTCATTAGCCACCCTGCAGTCAACAGCTTTTCCCTATAAAATATGGGTCACTTGTCATGTGAGAAATTTGAGATTTTAAATGGTCTAATTCAAGCAAGTTTACAGTGCATCTGGTCCAATCAACTGTAAGTAACTCTCCTAATTAAATTCAATTGTGCATTGATACTGAAAAAACAAGAGTTAATTTTATGTAAAAATGATCTTTATTAATGTATGTGTTAAAGATATGCAAAGATGACCAATGGACAGAATTTAAAGGGAGATATACTTTGCCTATTTAAAACTTCTATTCCTGAAATCAAATGGTGTTTACAGTGAAGTCAGTTTCCTTGAGAGACAGTGGTTATTTTTTCACATGCTAGAAAATCATATAAAAATAATTTATTAGCAAGAATTCAGGCACTGATGGATAACTGGACTATATGGCATATCACATTCCACTACCTGGAATTCTTTGATTCTTGTTTGTAGAAAGCACTCAATCATTGATCCTTAATATTTAGATAGAGGCCATGTCTATTTATGGATTCTAAGCTGACCACATTTGAGGATGATATGTTTAATTCATCTTATTAATTAGCTTGGTCATAATCAATTGAAACTTTGTTAGGTTGCTACAACAACTCAAAGAAGCAGATCACCTGATTTTTAATATGGTGGTTGCAATTAAATAACATCTTGTTGGAAAAATGTTAATGTTTCTATTTTCAAAATGGGCCAACTATTAACTCTTTTGTAAGATTGAATTCTATTTGGTGAAGATATTATTGAAAAATCATTGTTATAAATCTTTTGCAATAGTTTGGTTACATTTTTTATTCTTTTATTAAACTAGCAATTCAACTCAGCAAATAGTTTTAAACACTTGACTGTAAGCTTGTTTAACAGATACCTATATACAAATATTTGTGTTGTGTAAGATATACACACATATTATATATATGTATGTATAAATATTTTGGCTTCCCTGGTGGCTCAGACAGTAAAGAATCTGCCTGCAGTGTGGGAGACCTGGGTTCGATCCCTGGGTTGGGAAGATCTCCTGGAGAAGGGAATGGCAATCCACTCCAGTATTCTTGCTTAGAGAATTTCATGGACAGAGGAGCCTGATGGGCTACAATCCATGGGGTCGCAAAGAGTCAGATACGACTGAGCGACTACACTTTCACTTTCTTTTCATGTATATATCTGTGTGTGTGCATGTGTATATAAGTTTATATGCATATATAAGTGCATATATATATATATATATACACACACACAGACACTGTTTATTCCCAATATATGTGCACAAATACACATAGCTATACAAGATGTTTAGAAATAATATAGTTAATGACACGATTTAAGCTTTATAATATTATCTCTTAAAATAAATTACATCTGTACATCTGTGTCTCTTTTGCTGTCTTGCGTACAGGTTTATCATTACAGATGTATAGAACGGCCTTTTGGACTCTGTAGGAGAGAGAGAGGGTGGGATGGGTTGGCAGAGTGGCAGTGTAACATGTGTGATATCATAAGTGAAACAAATCGCCAGTCCAGGTTTGATGCAGGATGCAGGATGCTTGGGACTGATGCACTGG
>SJXQ01003615.1:43693-68318 GCA_006408695.1 Aepyceros melampus | reverse complement strand
ACGGAAAAATGCTTTGGCAAACAATGCAGTCAGGAAAAAAAAAAAAGAAAGATTTAAAAGAGCCAGGTAGACATTTTCCCACTACAAAATTTTAGCACTTCATTTACATTTCTATTTGTAACCTATCTACTTTTTATAGCATTCTGTGTTATAATTCCAACTCTATTTTTATAAAACTTGTGGAAGATGGTAGACTGATTTGCTATGGATAAAAATACCTCGTATTCAAATAAACTTTACAAAATAAATTACCTATAAGTTCTTTACTAGTGAATCTATTCTCTTTGCAGTACCATTTATCCATCAAAGAGGAAGAAGAGGTCATAATAAAAATAGTGCTTAATAAAAATAAAAATAGCCTATACAATTTATAAATAAAGGTCACAAATATTCTCCCATTTTGGTATAGATTCTCAGAACAAAGGCAGCCTTGGTGACGAATCAAGCTCAACTTTTTCATTTTTTCAGTCAGTGGGTATGTAATTGAAAAAAATGCAATCCTCAGAATTTTCTTCCCTTCCAGTCGTGTTTTCTGACAAAGGGAAGCAAACATATTGTTAGAGATTTAAGTATTTCTCTATTTTTGCTTGAATTCTAGGTCTGTCCATTATCTGTCTCTAAATCTGGCACACTCTTCAGGTTGTACAGTTAAGACAACAATATGTTTCTTCATCACTCCATCTGAATGGAATGTAAAGAGCCATAGGGGCAAACACAATGCAAAAAACATATTGGTGGATTTAAGGCCAATTCTCTCTTTTTATGAATAATTAAGAAAATGGTTAACTTTGGGGCAGACTAGGAAAGGTAGCAACATAACCCCAGTTATTTACATTGACAACTGAATTAATTTTCTTCTCTTTGTTTTCTTTTCTCAATAACATATGGGTTTCGCTCAGCTGTATAATATGGGGGAACCTCACTGGGATCACATCTGTCAGGTTTACGGGGTAAATAAAAGGCTCAGCAGGTTTGTGTGCTAGTGTATGTGAATACAGAGTTGGATAAGTGCCAGGTCCATGCCTTGGAAAAACACTCTGGCTTGTCCCAAAGATGTTAAAGATCATTATCTATTACATAGATGAACCCCACAAAATATCCTTTATGGGAAAATTCCCAGAAAAATGTGAGTATGTAAAATGTCTTACACTAGGTTAAGAGTTTCTCTGCAGCTCACACACAGATAGTTTGGACTCTGTTATGTTTTTCCTATGGGGTGGCCAAAAAAATCACTTGATCTATAATTTAGATAAAAAATATCATAACCTATGCAGTCACAATTAGTTAAAATTAAGTAAAGTTAAAAAAGCACATTGTTTCATATATAAAAATAACAGTTTTCATCAATTATAGACGTATTTTAATTTTTACCTGACTCTGACAAGGGCACTGAAAATTTTATTTTTTGTATGAAAAAAAGTCATCAGGCTTGAACAATCCATGTGGCTTATCTCAGGTACAATTATTCATGATATGGCAAAAAATCTTAAAAATTAAGTATACTATTATACTTGGCAAAACTTTACTTAGTTCAAAATATATAAGATAAATGTCAGTTATTTAGGGTCTTCTCAAAAGAGAATCACTTTAGTTAAAATTGCATCTCTTTTATTTACTTAGTTTATGAAAGTGTCATCTCATCATATCTTTGAGTCAGTCTGATTTTCAAATCCTTTCATTTCATAGCAAGTGCTTATTGAACACATTCTGACAGGACTCTTAAGGACTATGATTGCTATACATGGTTTATATAATGTGTTTCTTGTACCAGAAGCACATTACTTGGCAATACTAGTTATATATAAAAGATAGAGTTAAATAATTACACAAAGCAATTTCTAATAAACTAATGCCATCATACAAAAAATATATGTTATACATTCAAGACAGAGAAATTAGAAGAAATCTGTGGAGTCTGTATTTTTAATTGTTTTGAATCTGGGAAAGAGATTATTCTGATGAGAGTGCCCAGTGTACTTAACTAAGATAGACATTCTTAGGTTGCTTCAAAAAGGAGGTGGTGGTTTAGACAACTCTACAGTTATGCACTAATGAGTCTGAAAGAGCCCAGATTCTCTGGGAACCTGAGATCTGAAGGCAAGCTTTGAGTTGAATTTTAGTTGTTTATCCAGGTCAGAGTAGTGGGGTGATGTTGGAAGGTTGCCTGATAATGCAATCACCTTCTCTGCTGAATGTAGAGAAAATATAGCTCTCTGAAACTTAAACTTGTGAGTGGATAGAAGAAAAATATGTTATCATGCAGTACCTGTACACCTCAAATTTCATCTCCATATGTCAAATAAAGTATGAGTTTATATGATAACCAATACTTATTTTTATTACTAAGTCTATTGGGCATAAATGAACTAAAGTGAATTAATCTAAATTTTCTCATGGAATCTGTGCATTGTGTGTATTCTATACAGAACATATAACATTATAACAAAATCACCTTTTATTAATATTTGCTAAATAGACATAATAGTAAATGTGATGAATAAAAAGTGAAAAAGAATAAGATGAAGTCTTGAATTTCTTACATCTTAGTCAATTAAAGATAGTCATCACAGCTGTTGCTCTATATATATCCATTTTTTACTTCCAACTAGTACAACTAGGAGGTAATATACTGTGAAAGTGAAAGTGAAGTCGCTTAGTCATGTCCGACCCTGCAACCCCGTGGACTGTAGCCTACCAGGTTTCTCTGTCCATGGGTTCTCCAGGCAAGAATACTGGAGTGGGTTGCCATTTCCTTCTCCAGGGGATTTTTCTGACCCAGGGATCGAACCTGGGTCTCCCACATTGCAGGCAGAGGCTTTAACTTCTGAGCCACCAGGGAAGCTCTAATATACTGTAGGCATAGATAATGTTTTAATCACTGAGTAGGCTACAGTCAGTGAATGCTATTTTCTTCAGGAACTGGGGCCTATGTTAATGAGAATATTTCATAGGCTAGTCATTTGCTCTGTGGACTCTCGTCCTTGAATTCTACATTTATTCGTGCCTGGACAATTGATAACATAGGAAGTGATTACAGAATTCATTCCAGAGGAAGGAAAAACAAAGAGATTTTTCGTATTAGTGGAATCAAGCCATCAGAAGGGAAGACAATCTAAAAAGGGAAGATTTTATATAGGAAAAATATTCTAATCTCTTCACTGTTTCAAAACTCCAACCCTTAATATGATGGCCCAGATTTGATCCTTTGTCTAGTCTTCCTTCAGAGTTTCTCTGTAGATATGGAATAAAGACGAGAGCTCAAGTGAATGACTAAACCCCAGTCCATGGGGTCACAAAGAGGCGGACACGACTGAGTGACTTTACTTACTTACTTAGTATCAGAAAATTTAGCTAAAAGAAATGTGGCAGTTTCATATAGGCTCTCTTCTCTTATAAATATATTTTCCTATGTATTCTAAAGATGCATACTGCTATTTATATACATTGTGCTATACTCTTGGTTGTTTCTGCTTCTTGCTGCTGCTGCTAAGTCGTTTCAGTCGTGTCCGACTCTGTGCGACCCCAAAGACAGCAGCCCACCAGGCTCCCCGGTCCCTGGGATTCTCCAGGCAAGAACACTGGAGTGGGTTGCCATTTTCTTCTCCAATGCATGAAAGTGAGAAGTGAAAGTGAAGTCGTCCAGTCATGTCTGACTCTTAGTGACCCCATGGACTGCAGCCCACCAGGCTCCTCCGTCCATGGGATTTTCCAGGCAAGAGTACTGGAGTGGGGTGCCATTGCCTTCTCCATTCTGCTTCTTAATTTTGTACAAATAAAAAATTGTGCTTATTATAGAGTGACTATGTATCTGAATACATAGGAATACATAGGAATGCCTCTGCAATGTTACTTTCTTCTCTTAAAAAATCCCAACAATTAGGAATTTAATATGGAATGTTTGTTAACAAATTTTTGGAGATCGGCAGATTATATACAGTACTTGAGACAATATGACAAACAACCATTTGAGTAATTTCCTCTTGTATATTGCAAAATTTTACTTCTGTAGAAAAAGGTAATTTCAAAATGTTTATAATGGTACATTCATAATCTGGCAATGAGTAGTGGTACAAAATAATTAAATTAATCCCCCGTTCAAGTCTATGTTAATATTTTTATTATTCACAATCATGAAGAGTTTCCTGAGCAAATAGCTCTAGAGATATAGTGTCTTATGGAAGATGTCTACTAGCTTTAAAAAGAACTAATATGCTATTCACTTGCCAATGCAAGAAACATAAGAAATGAGGGTTTGATCCCTGGGTCGGGAAGATCCCCTGTAGTAGGAAATGGCAATCTGCTACAGTATTATTGCCTGGAGAATTCCATGGATAAAGGAGCCTGGGCAGACTACTGTCCATGGGGTCTCAGAGTCAGACATGACAGAGCAACTGAGCACACGCAATATATGTTATGAGATACAAGATATGGGTTTATATATATATATATCTTATGTTATAAGATGTAGAAGAGGTATAAGACTTTTACATATGTTATAAGATGTGGGTTATAAAAGGTATAGTCTTATATGTCATGAAAGGTGTTAGATATGTCATAAGAGGAATAAGATACATGCTATATTATGTTATAAGTAGAAGATAAATACATGTATCTTTCACTGTAACTTTGCATATAATGTAGACCAATTACTATGCTATACTTTCTTTCTAATGTTTAATTTAGCAGAGATTGATTTTCCTGGGAAATAGAACCTAGTTTGTATAAGAATGTGCTCTTTGATTAAGTTATATTCACATATCAGTAGAGAAAAAAGGTTTATGGTCATATAGTGTTGAAAGATTGGTTAATTCCACATTTGAAGAACTATAAAATTCTTAGCTACCTCTTTATACCAAAATGAATCATTGTTTGAAATAAAACTAAAAATTTAAATGAAATATAGGTGAATGTTTACAAACTCAAGATAGAAAAGAACTTCAATAATTTCATCAACAAATATATATATATATATATATATATAGAGAGAGAGAGAGAGAGAGAGAGATATGCTGGGGATATAGAGGTGAACAAAACTTCATAAATACTTGTCCTCCAGGTGCTTACATTCTAGTGGAAGGGAGAAAGACAAATAAGCAACCTGTCTATGTACAGTGTACCTTATAACAGTAGATGATAAATATTATTGAGAGAAAGGATGAAAAATGTGAATGGTGTATGGTTTAAGAGTTGTGAATGACCGGCCACGGTAGGCCTTTTGAGGATGCCATATGAACAGACTTGAAAGAAGGGAGGGATAAATCCTAAACATTTCTGAAGAAAGTCTCCACAAAGAGAAAACATGGAAATGGAAAAAGCCTAAGGTGAGCTCATGCCTGGCTTATTGAAGGAACAAGAAGATAAGGGAACAAAGAGAAGGATGATGAATAATAGGAATATTATTAAAACTATAGAGGGATTTATTGAAACAATTGATAGGTTTAATTACATATGCATTTATAACTTCTGAACATTATAGCAATTAATGAATAAATTAAGAGGCAACAGACAAATTAGGGTCAAATATCGGGAACAAATATAGCAAATGGTAATCCACTAAACAGCAACATCTATGAAAGCAAGCTCATTTGTTTGTTCGCTGTAGAATCTCCAGAACTTAGAACAGTAACTTTTGCATGATTTCCATACTAAAGATAATTCTTGGATGTTCTTTAATAACTTCCTTGTGGCTGTAGAATATTATGGACTTTTTGAAGTATTACACAGTTAAAATACCTATCAAGAGTCTCATCATTTCATGCTGTTAAATTCAATCATTGTCTCTATTCCTTCATCTTGTTTAATTATTTTCAAAATAATAGTCATTCTTAGCATTATATTTTATATTTACTTTAATATATGTATCTATTAGGGTAACAGCATTATTTTGTTCTTTCTTGTATGCCAAATTATAGAATAGTTCCTGGTATATCATAACTTTCTATAAATAGTTTGTGAATAAATGAATGAGCTATTGTACTTCTAGCAAATAATCCAATTAAAATAAGAAATTAAGTCAAAGGTCTATGGAAGAGGATGTTCATTTCAGCATATTTTAAAAATAATGAAATAATAAAAAACAGCATTTGCAAAATGAAGGTAGCAATTAGAAATTATTGCATATCCATGATGGAATATCATAAAGGAGTAAATCTTTTTTTACAAAGAACACTTAATATTACAAAGAAATGTTCACAATGTGTTCCACTCAGTTCAGTCGTCAGTCGTGTCTGGCTCTTAGCGACCCTGTGGACTATACAGTCCATGGAGTTCTCCAGGCCGGAGTACTGGAGTGGGTAGCCTTTCCCTTCTCCAGAGGATCTTCCCAACCCAGGGATCAAACCCAGGTCTCCCACATTGCAGGTGGGTTCTTTACCAGCTGAGCCACAGGGAAAGCCCAATAACATATATGTGAAGTTTATATGTATATGTTTCTAAACATATATGTTTTTAAAACAAGCATATTCTGATAGAATTGGCTCTAAGATTGAATGTCAATATGACAGAAAGTCTGTCTTCTTGTCCTGTCTTTTTCTGGTTCTCTGTCCAGTGCTAAAAATATGCAATAACCACGATATCTCCATTGTGAAAATTCTGAGAAACTTGCATTATCTTTTCACTCGTTTATACTTTCTTGAAATGTTATTTCCTCTAACTCGGTCCACGATTTTATTACAATGAATTCTCAATAAATATTTTGAATTTTAATTGCAGGTATTTTGTTACATATCTCTTTCAAAAGAACAATTCAAAATTCTTTTCTACCATCTACAGATAATAATTAATTTGCAGAAGATACTTATGACATTGTGGTCTTGATGGAATTAGTCATTTTGTAGCCATTCCACATTTTTCTATTTTCTGTTCATTTTCAATAGAAATAAAAACATTTTTCCTCAAAAGGATAAAATTTGACATATTCTCTGCTAGTTTCAGATAAGCTGCTTTACATCCAAACTAATGTGAGGTTTCTGTCACAATATTTGCAGTGCTTCAGCACAGTTTTAGGCTATAGACATTCTTATATAATCCGTCTAGGATGCCTGGTTTTGAGATAAAAGTTTAGTTTCCCGTAAAATTCTGAAGGCTTTGCACTTGTGCAAAAGAATGACATTGAGGTTTTAGCAGTTTATTTAAAAACCCGGAGGAGACTTCATTCTCATACCTGCAACATTTGGTGATATGTAAGCTCTAATATGGGAAATAGATGGGGAAACAGTGAAAATAGTGTCAGACTTTATTTTTTGGGGCTCCAAAATCACTGCAGATGGTGACTGCAGCCATGAAATTAAAAGATACTTACTCCTTGGAAGGAAAGTTATGACCAATTTAGATAGCATATTGAAAAGCAGAGACATTACTTTGCCAACAAAGGTCCATCTAGTCAAGGCTATGGTTTCTCCAGTGGTCATGTATGGATGTGAGAGTTGGACTGTGAAGAAAGCTGAGCACTGAAGAACTGATGCTTTTGAACTGTGGTGTTGGAGAAGACTCTTGAGAGTCCCTTGGACTGCAAGGAGATCCAACCAGTCCATTCTGAAGGAGATCAGTCTTGGGTGTTCTTTGGAAGGAATGATGCTAAAGCTGAAACTCCAGTACTTTGGCCAACTCATGTGAAGAACTGACTCATTGGAAAAGACCCTGATGCTGGGAGGGATTGGGGGCAGGAGGAGAAGGGGACGACAGAGGATGAGATGGCTGGATGGCATCTCATCACCAACTCGATGGACGTGAGCTTGAGTGAGCTCCGGGCGTTGGTGATGGACAGGGAGGCCTGGTGTGCTGCAATTCATGGGGTTGCAAAGAGTCAGATACGACTGAGCGACTGAACTGAACTGAAGCTCTAATAACATTCAAAAATTGTCAATTTGATCTATTTGTAATTTGGATGACTCAGCTGGTAGCTATTTAGAGCTGGGTTTTTGGTTTAGAGGTATTTTCTTGTATGTCTAAATATACAAGAATGGAAAAGCAACAAGTAAAATATGGTAAGTAAAATAAAGCACCTATCTCAGCGTATGATGAATTCTCAACAAATGATCTTTGCCTTCCACTTCATTTGCCAAAACACCATTATTCTAGGCTGTATCTCTACCAAATTAAAATTAGTTCATATATTTGAAACACTTTTGTTAGTGTCTTTTTTGATTGTTTTCCATTTAAATATATTTGCTTTACTTTAAAATAACTTTAGGCTTATAGAAAAGTAGTACAAAATTGGAGAAGGAAATGGCAACCCACTCCAGTATTCTTGCCTAGAGAATCCTGTGGACAGAGGAGCCTGGTGGGCTGCTGTCCATAGAGTCGCACAGAGTCGGACGCAACTGAAGCAACTTAGCACGCATGCATGCATTGGACAAGGAAGTGGCAACCCACTCCAGTGTTCTTGCCTGGAGAATCCCAGGGACAGAGGAGCCTGATGGGCTGTCGTCTATGGGGTTGCACAGAGTTGGACACGACTGAAGCAACTTAGCAGCAGCAGCAGCACAAAGATAAGTATAGAGTTTCCATATACCACTCACCCTATTTCCCCCATTTTTACCTCCTTATGTTAGGATATTGGTAAAAAAAGTCGCACAGAGTCGGACGCAACTGAAGCAACTTAGCACGCATGCATGCATTGGACAAGGAAGTGGCAACCCACTCCAGTGTTCTTGCCTGGAGAATCCCAGGGACAGAGGAGCCTGATGGGCTGTCGTCTATGGGGTTGCACAGAGTTGGACACGACTGAAGCAACTTAGCAGCAGCAGCAGCACAAAGATAAGTATAGAGTTTCCATATACCACTCACCCTATTTCCCCCATTTTTACCTCCTTATGTTAGGATATTGGTAAAAACTAAGCCAGTCTCAGTGTAATATTATTAACTGAATTCTGTTCTTTATTTAAATTTCACTATTTTCACCTAATGTCCTCATTTCTATGCCAGGCTCCCACCCAAGATATCACACCAAGTTTTGTCATCATATCTCTTTAGCTTTTTCTTGACTGAGACAGTTTTCTCAGACTTGACTTAATTTTTGATAACAACCATTTGAGTAGTATTAGTCAAGTATTTTTCAGAATGCTGCTCAAATTGAATTTGTCCAGTGGTTTTTCCTTAAGGTTAGACTGGAATGGTGGATTCCGGGTAGGAAGGGCACAAATGTGTAGTGCCTTCTCGTTATATCTTATCAAGTATAGATTCTTTTAAGATGACTTATCATTGATGATGAGCTGCCCCCTGGTGGCTCAGATGGTGAAGAATCTGCCTGCAATGGAGGAGACCCAGATTTGATCCCTGGGTTGGGGAGAAGAGAATGGCAACATACTCCAGGGGAATTCAGGACACTGAGGAGGGAGAAAAATACTGGCAGCCTAGCAACAATTAGACTGTAGCCACTCCTCACTGTGGAGAAGGACATGGCAACCCACTCCAGTATTCTTGCCTGGAGAATCCCATGGACAGAGGAAACAGGCGGATTATAGTCCACGGGGGTCACAAAGAGTCAGACACGATTGAGCAACTTCACTTCACACCTGAGATCACCTGGTAGAAGTAATGCTTGCCACATTTCTCCAAAAAGGGTCAGATATGATGAGCAACTGAACTGAACTTAACTTATGTTTATCCTTGATTATAGCTGTTTCTTCTGGAGAGCAGGGGGATGCTTGTGGTATAACTCCATGACCACTATGACAGAAATGTTAGGACAAAGTGATGAAATCTGGTCACTAAACTGCTAGATAAGAGATGACTGAAAGTAAGCTAAGACCACAAAGTGTTTTGTCTGGATCTGATAGATTAGATGCTCAGCTTTGTTCTACTACTGACTATACCCAGTCCAGTGTTCTTGCCTGGAGAATCCCAGGGAGAGGGAGCCTGGTGGGCTTCCGTCTATGGGGTCGCACAGAGTCGGACACGACTGAAGTGACTTAGCAGCAGCAGCAGCACCATACTAGGCACTTTGTAACTATTTCCAGAAGCAAATATAACTGCTTTTCACCAGAATTATATTTTGTCTAAATTATCTAGTGTTTGTCACTGGCATTATTTTTTCTGTTTGTATTACCTATGAATAATATGCAATTATTCATTCCTATGATATTATCGTTCAATGACTTTTTCTTTTAGATGCAAATAGCATTTGATTGTTGTTTTTGAATTAGTTTGGGACTCACTGACTTTCATGAATAAAAATTTGGAGAATTAACTTTTATTTCAATAATTTATAAACAGTTTTCTCTTCTTTTCATGTTTATTCTTACATTTCTTAGCCACTGCATGTTTTTCCCTATACTTTTTGTATTGAGCACACTTTATCTTCCCTACCCCATGTATACCCCATATATTCTAGGAAAGCTTTGCTTTGCATTTATAAAATTATAGTTTGGCACTTAATTTAACCAAATCCCACCATATTAGTATTGTGCACAAAATTCTCAAATTTGTCTTATTTTGATGCTATTACCTTACTTCATTTCACAATTGCTAATAGAAATATTCTTATTTCATATATCTTCAGTTATTTCAGTGATAATTTGGTGCTAGTTTGGTTAAGTATCTGGTCACCAGTCAATTTCAAAGAGGAATGTCTTTTTGTCTTTTTTCACATTCCTGAAATAGTCACATAAGATGGCCTACACATGCACGCGTGCTTGTGCAGTCACTTGTGACTCTTTGAGACTCCATGGAATTTACAAGCCCTCCAGGTTCCTCTGTCCTCCAGGCAAAAATAGGAAAGTGTGCAGTTGTCCTTTTCTCCTCCAGGGGATCTTCCTGACCCATGGACTGAACACTTGTCTCCTGCACTGGCAGGTGGATTCTTTTACCACTGACCCATCTGAGAAGGCTGATTCACACATGAGCACATGAGCCATCTTTAGTATTGTTGTTACAGAGATATAAAATATTCTTGACTTAGCTTTTTTTTGACACTTAGCCTGTTTTTTGTGTAGGTTCCTGATTGTCTTTCTGCAGAAGAAGCACTATTGGGGGGACAATCTGAAATGTCTTAACTAGAATGGAGCCTTGATACCTGAGCAGCAATTTACAAAAGATTAAGTGAGAAGTAGAGAGAAATCTATTTACATATTTCTGAAAGCTTCTGTTATAGACAATATTTTATCCTTAGAAACTTTCTTGTACCAAAAACATATTTTAAATCCAAGGCAAAACACGCATATTAGAGATCAGAGTGGTTATCTTTAAATTAGAACTCAAGTATCCAAGGTGCACTGCTCTACCTTTACAACATATTTTCCTAATCTTTTCCCATTTTTTTCTCTATGAGCTTTATGTATTTATGTAGATAAAAAACATACTCATCCCATTTCTCTTTTTCTTTGGCTCACTGGAGCCATAATCACAGCTCAGCAAGGACTTGATGGATTGAAATAAAGACCATTTATGTATCTATCCCAAATTCCAAAGACTATTTCAATTCTATTCAATTTAGAAGGTACTACGAAGTTTTTATTCTATGCCATTCTTTTAGACATTGAAAGCAATAGAAAGATAAATATGTATAGTTCATTCTACTATAATGTTTGTTTTCAAGATGCACATTACTTTCAACCAGGTATAATATTAACAAACAATCTGAGCATAATAGGAATTTTGCATTTACTTATGCATAATTTCATCTGTGAGAAATACTAGCTGAATGCAGAAAGCTGTACACATCTGAACTGAGGCAGCTAGTTCAGTTCAGTTCAGTCGCTCAGTCGTGTCTGACTCTTTGTGACCCCATGAATTGCAGCACGCCAGGCCTCCCTGTCCACCACCAACTCCTGGAGTTCACTCAAACTCACGTCCATTGAGTTGGTGATGCCATCCAGCCATCTCATCCTCTGTCATCCCCTTCTCCTCCTGCCCCCAATCCCTCCCAGCATCAGAGTCTTTTCCAATGAGTCAACTCTTCGCATGAGGTGGCCAAAGTACTGGAGTTTCAGCTGCAGCATCATTCCTTCCAAGGAACACCCAGGACTGATCTCCTTTAGAATGGACTGGTTGGATCTCCTTGCAGTCCAAGGGACTCTCAAGAGTCTTCTCCAACACCACAGTTCAAAAGCATCAATTCTTCAGTGCTCAGCTTTCTTCACAGTCCAACTCTCACATCCATACATGACCACAGGAAAAACCACAGCCTTGACTAGATGGACCTTTGTTGGCAAAGTAATGTCTCTGCCTTTCAATATGCTATCTAGATTGGTCATAACTTTCCTTCCAAGGAGTAAACATCTTTTTATTTCATGGCTGCAATCACCATCTGCAGTGATTTTGGGGCCCCCCAAAATAAAGTCTGACACTGTTTCCACTGTTTCCCCATCTATTTCCCATGAAGTGATGGGACCAGATGCCATGATCTTCGTTTTCTAAATGTTGAGCTTTAAGCCAACTTTTTCACTCTCCTCTTTCATGTTCATCAAGAGGCTTTTTAGTTCCTCTTCACTTTCTGCCATAAGGGTGGTGTCACCTGCATATCTGAGGTTATTGATATTTCTCCCAGCAATCTTGATTCCATCTTGTGCTTCTCCCAGTCCAGCATTTCTCATGATATACTCTGCATATAACTTAAATAAGCAGAGTGACAATATACAGCCTTGACGTACTCCTTTTCCTATTTGGAACCAGTCTGTTGTTCCATGTCCAGTTCTAACTGTTGCTTCCTGATCTGCATATAGGTTTCTCTAGAGGTAGGTCAGGTGGTCTGGGATTCCCATCTCATTCAGAATTTTCCACAGTTGATTGTGATCCACACAGTCAAAGGCTTTGGCATAGTCAATAAAGCAGAAATAGATGTTTTCCTGGAACGTTCTTGCTTTTTCGGATCCAGTGGATGCTGGCAATTTGATCTCTGGTTCCTCTGCCTTTCTAAAACCAGCTTGAACATCAGGAAGTTCACGGGTCACGTATTGCTGAAGCCTGGCTTGGAGAATTTTGAGCATTACTTTACTAGCATGTGAGATGAGTGCAATTGTGCAGTAGTTTGAACATTCTTTGGCATTGCCTTTCTTTGGGATTGGAATGAAAACTGACCTTTTCCAGTCCTGTGGCCACTGCTGAGTTTTCCAAATTTGCTGACATATTGAGTGTAGCACTTTCACAGCATCATCTTTCAGGATTTGAAATAGCTCCACTGGAATTCCATCACCTCCACTAGCTTTGTCCATAGTCATGCTTCCTAAGGCCCACTTGACTTCACATTCCAGGATGTCTGGCTCTAGGTGAGTGATCACACCATCTCCTCATCTTGTCTGTTGCCTCTTAACAAATTTGTTCTTAAGCCAATTACTAACTCCTACAGTCAGGACCCTGCCCCCTTGTAGGCAATGTTGCTCCACCCAGTCTATTATTAAAATACCTTAATGCCCCTAACAGGGCCAGATAACCTACTCCTTTGTCATTACTTCTGTTATTACCTAAAGTGGGTGGGGCTATGGCAACGAAATGTATACCATTGGAGACACCCTAGCCTGCTCTTATGTAGGACTCAGGAAGAAATCAATGACTTAAATCCCTTAATGCAGTAAGAGGATAAGCTTATGACTTTAACACTATTTCCCAATCTCAGGCATAGGCTTGGATTGCTTTACATCATGATACCTGTTCCCATCTGTGGTGAACAAACTGGCAATGAGTTAAAATTACAACCCCTTAATCCTACCCAGCACTGGTCATGCTGGAGATCTTGGGGATGCCCAACTCCTGTCCAGAGGTCTCAGGAGGTCAACCTGCCTTGACCTTCCTAGGGATCTGGTCCTTGAAAGGTTGTCACACCTCAATCTGCTTGGGGATCTGCCAATCCAGGGGTCCCAGGAGGTTGTCAGGCCTCAACCTGCCCAGGGAACAAATTCTCAGGAGGCCAACTTGCCTCGACCTGCCTGGGGATTCGATCTCCAGGAGGCTATCATGCCTCAACCTGCCTGGGGACCTGCACCCTGACCCGGGGATGCCTGGCTCTAAGGTTGCAACAGTACTGGGTAGGATAAGCTTCAGAAAGACTCACCTCTAAGGAAGTGCACCCATGGAAACTGAAGGAGGCCTGTTAGTTTTTTTCTTTTTCTTTTCCTTCCTGTCATGACTGTCTTTCAGATAGGAAATAACCAATCTACTTCCCAGCAGACACTTTTGAGATGCATCCTTGATAACTGGAAGATGTTCAATCCTCTAACTCTAAGGAGAAGTCACTTAAAATTCTTTTGTGTCACAGCATGGCCACAGTATCCACTGGGGGGCGAACCTTCCTGTCATGACTGTCTTTCAGATAGGAAATAACCAATCTACTTCCCAGCAGACACTTTTGAGATGCATCCTTGATAACTGGAAGATGTTCAATCCTCTAACTCTAAGGAGAAGTCACTTAAAATTCTTTTGTGTCACAGCATGGCCACAGTATCCACTGGGGGGCGAGGAACTCTGGCCCGAGGATGGGAGTTTAAATTACAATACCATCCTGCAACTAGAATCATTTTGCAAAAGACAAGGAAAACGGCAGAGATCCCTTATGTCCAAATTTTCTTCCGACTAAGAGATATGAAGGAACTCTGTCTTAAGTATGGGATTGTTGTATGCCCTAAAAGTGAGCCTACTAGGCAAATGGTGTTAGGCATAGGCAACCAAGAGAAGGAACCCCACCTCCACCGCCCCCTCCCCAATAAAGGCTCACCTCCCACGCTCCCAAAGAGACTGGAGCCTCCCACAGCTCCCAAGTTGCCTGATGTTCCTTCCTTGTATCCAAATGTGCCCCCATTCTGGGAGCACCCCCTCCACAAAAGCCAGCTCGAGTATGTCCCGTAGGTGAAACTGGAGGAAAATTTGAACCAATCCGGGTCCATAAGCCCTTCTCCCTCTTAGAACTATGACAGATCAAGCAAGACCTGGGAAGCTCATACAGATGACCCAGGCAAACATATAGATACATTCCAACATATTACCTGGGCCTTTGACTTGACATGGAAGGACATCATGGTCATATTTAGTCAAACTTTATCTGACCTGAGCCTGCTAGTGTCTTAAAGGAAGCCCGAAGGTATGCAACGGGGCTTCACATGTCAAGTGATAAATACCCAGTAGGGGAAACTGCAGTCTCCTCCTCTGATTCTAATTGGAATTATAATGACCCTGAGAACATCTGGGAAAGGGATCATTTTCTAATCTGTGTGAAGGCAGGACTGAAAGCAGCCCAGCCAAAAGTAATCAGCTATGCCCAGGCCTCAGCAATAACTCAGGAGCCCAACGAGAACCCCATCGCCTTTCTGGAAAGGCTAAAAGAGGCCCACCAAAAGTTTACCAATCTAGACTTAGAGTCTTATGAGGGACAGGTGATTTTAAAGAACAAATTCCTGTCCCAATGTGCATCAGATATCAGGATTAAGTTACAACAGCTATAGCAGCAGGACCCTGCTGCCTCTTTAGATGAGATGGTTCAGACAGCCACCAGTACCTTTTAAAACAGAGAACAGGAGAAGGAGGCCAAGGCTCAGGAGAGGGAGAGAAGAGGCAAGGCATGCCCAGATGCTGGCTGCCCTCCGGGGAAGCCCTATGGAAAACTCCGAGTCCTTAAAGGACAAGGCAAGAGGCAAATGCCTAATCTGTACACAGGCAGTACATTGGACCAATGAGTGTCCAAACTGTGACAAGTCTCCTAAAATGGCTTGTTACAAATGCCATCAACTGGGATACTGGGTGGCACTCTGCCCTCAGGACCCAAGAGCCTCAAGGTCAAGTGCCAAGCCTTCCCTCACGATGGTTCAACAGGACTGAAGTGGCCTGTCTAGCCAGTCTGCCTGTCACAGATAATCATCATGGGGCTGGAGCTAAGGGTACAACTGAATATGGCAGGTAGGTCCAAGAATTTCTTGGTTGACATGGGGTCTATCTACTCTGTCTTGATCTCCTACTCTGAAGTCTTCTCCTCCCAAACCTGTACCATTTTGGGTGTTGCTAAAAGACTACTAAACACAACTACTGAAAGATTCACCCGAGGACTTCTCTGTTGTTGCTGGGATGGACAAATATTTTCCCACCAGTTTCTGGAGGTCCCTGAGTGTCCTACTCCCTTATTGGGAAGAGACATACTCATTAAACTGGGGACCACCCTTGAGATAGGAAGCTTTTCAGCCCCTAGAGCCCTACAGCTTCTGGTTACTACTGAAGAACCCATTACACCCTCTCCAATAGAGAGGGACCAAAACCTATGGAGGCCAAAATTAACCCCCAGATGTGGGACCAGGGAACTCCTGAATGAGCCCATCAAGCTGAATTGGTCATCATTGTCCTCCGAGATCCCACTTGGTTTCCTAACCGGAAGCAATATCCTCTCAAAAGAGAAGCTCGGGAGGGACTACAGCCTTTAATAAATAAATTCCTTGCTTGTGGGCTATTGGTCCCCACCAATTCACCATGTAACACCCCCATCCTCTCAGTAAAGTGAAAAAGACAGAACCTGGTGAATGGTTCAAGATCTCTGGATCATAAATGAAACTGTAGTCCCCCTCCATCCCACAGTACCCAATCTCTATGTAATCTTGGGAGAAATCCCACTCAGGGCCAAGTGGTTTACAGTCTTGGATCTCAAAGATTTTTTTTTTTTTTTTTTTGCATACCACTGGCTAAAGAACCCCAATATCTTTTTGCTTCTGAGTAGAAGGCCCTAGGAGAAAAACACTGACAGATGACTTGGACAGTATTACCTCAGGGGTTCAGAGATAGCCCCCACCTGTTTGGATGGGATCTCCTAGATCTGGACCTGGGACCTAATGGGAAAATATTACAATACATAGATGACCTACTAACTGCTCTCCAGAAGAGAAAAATGCCCAACAACATGCAATTCAGGTTGTAAACTTTTTGGCAGAAAGTGGATATAAAGTCTTTCTTGCTAAGGCACAGATGGTCAAGACAAAGGTCACTGACCTGGGAGTTCAGATTACACACTGATCCAAGAGGCTGTCCTCTGATGGGGTACAAGGAATCTTCCAATTGCCCTCCCCCATGACTCAAAAACAACTGTGAGCTTTCCTGGGGCTAACGGGGTATTGTAGAATCTGGATACCCAACTATGGTCTAATTGCCCAGCCCTTATATGAAAGCTTAAAGGGACAGGATGATTCAATCCCACCGATGTGGGAAACTCCTCAGAAGAAGGCAGAGGCTACACTGAAACAAGCCTTAACTCAGGCATCTGCCTTGAAGTTGCCAGACCCAGAAAAAGCATTTGAACTTTATGTCCACAAAAGAGAGGGAATAGCCTTGGTAGTATTAATTCAAAGGTTGGAATCTGAGCCCCATCCTGTAGTTCACTTATCCAAAAGGTTCAACCCAGCTGCCCGAGGCTGGCCTCCCTGCCTTCAAAATCTCGAAGCTATTGCAATCCTGATAGAAGATGCTTTAAAACTCTCCTCTGGGGGCAAACTATTTTTACCAGCCACCAAGTGAGACAACTAAATGGGAGAGGCCATTTATGGATGTCTGATCAAAGAATCCTCAGGTATCAAGTAGTGCTGATGAAAAATCCAGGCCTCACTATATCCCCTTGTGAGGTTCTTAACACAGCCACCCTCCTGCCCACCCCCGAGGGCTCTCTCCCCTTTCACTCTTGTCTAGAAACCTTGGACCACTGGACAAAATCCCAAGAGAGATTGTCAAAAGATCCTCTGACCAATCCTGGGATAATCTGGTACACTGATGGAAAGTTTTATCTTGGATGGAAAAAGAAGAGCTGAATATGCAGTAGTCTCCAATTTTGAGACCATAGAAGCTAAGCCTCTGCCACCAGGTACTTCAGCCCAATTAGCTGAGCACACAGCCTTGACTCGAGCTTTAGAGCTGGAAAAAGGAAAAAGAGTAGCCCTTTACACTGATTCCAAGTATGCCTTTCTGGTGCTACATGCACCTGCTGCTATTTGGAAAGAAAGAGGCCACTGGACCACCCAAGGGTCCCCAATCAAATACGGTGATCAAATTCTTAAGCTCTTGGAGGCAGTCCATCTGCCCACTGAGGTTTCAGTCTCCCACTGTAAAGGACACCAAAAAGGGAGCATGGATATGGCACGAGGGAACCAAGCAGCTGATCAGGCAGCTAAGAGAGCAGCATTACAGAACCATGACCTAATAGGGGTTGCCACCTTAATTCCACAGACTAATTTGTTAGAAACTCCTTCATATACTGAAGGTGAGACTCTTAAAGCTAAGGGTGAGGATTTTCAAGAAGATCATATGGGGTGGTTCCAAAAGAAGCGACTCCTTTTTCTGCCTGGGAACCTCCAATGGAAGTTGGTTAACTCCTTACATGCTACTGCTCATTTAGGGGAAAAGGCCCTACAAAGTTTACTAGAAAGGTCCTTCAGAGAAACAGGCCTCCAAATGACTAGAAGGCAAGTGGTCTCCTCTTGTCCCACAAGGAGCTCGAAAACCCCAGCTGGCCCAGCCTGTCAAATGATGTGGGGTGTACCCGGGAGAGGACTGGCAGATGGACTTCACACAGATGCCAGTTTCTCAAGAGTATAAATACCTATTAGTCATGATAGATACATTCATAGGATAGGTTGAAGGCTTTCCCACCTGGACTGAGAAAGCTGAGGAAGTGGTAAAAGAACTGCTCCATGAAATCATTCCACAATTTGCTTTGATGTGGGGTGTACCCGGGAGAGGACTGGCAGATGGACTTCACACAGATGCCAGTTTCTCAAGAGTATAAATACCTATTAGTCATGATAGATACATTCATAGGATAGGTTGAAGGCTTTCCCACCTGGACTGAGAAAGCTGAGGAAGTGGTAAAAGAACTGCTCCATGAAATCATTCCACAATTTGCTCTGCCCAGGTAATTACAGAGTGACAATGGGACATCATTTACTTCTAAGGTCACCCAAGGGGTCTCTAAAGCATTGGGCATTACTTATTATCTCCATTGTGCCTGGAGGGCTCAGTCTTCAGGAAAAGTAGAAAGAGCCAACCAGTTCTTAAAATCAGCGATAAAAAAGATAACTCAGGAGACCTCTGTGGGAGGGAAGGAGGCTTTGCCAATAGCTCTCCCCTGCATCCATATTGCCCCTAAAGAACAGGTTGGTTTTCAGTCAGTTCAGTTCAGTTCAGTCACTCAGTCACGTCTGACTTTGCGACCCCATGAACCACAGCATGCCAGGCCTCCTTGTCCATCACCAACACCTGGAATACACCCAAACCCATGTCCATTGAGTCAGTGATGTCATCCAACCATCTTATCCTCTGTTGTCCCCTTCTCCTCTTGCCCTCAATCTTTCCCAGCATGAAGGTCTTTTCAAATGAGTCATCTCTTCACATCAGGTGGCCAAAGTATTGAAATTTCAGCTTCAACATCAGTCCTTCCAATGAACACCCAGGACTGATCTCCTTTAGAATGGACTGGTTGGATCTCCTTGCAGTCCAAGGGACTCTCAAGAGTCTTCTCCAACACCACAGTTCAAAAGCATCAATTCTTCTGCACTTATGAGATGCTATGTGGGAGACCTTTTGTTTATGTCAATGACCTCTTCCTAGATCCAGAGGCTCAGACCTTCCAGTCTTATACCATGACCATTGGGCAATTCCAACAGGATATACGCTTGTAGGGTGTGAACCAGGACCCAAAAGATCCAAGGAATCACCACTATATGCTCCAGGGACTCAAGTCCTAATTAAAGTCTGGAAAGATGGGTCCCCAAAGACTCAACTCCAGCCCACATGGAAAGGTCCCTACCCTGTACTACTTTCTACCCCCACAGCAGTCAAGGTACCAGGACATAACTCCTGGATTCACTACTCACGAGTCAAGCCATGGAAGAAAATAGAAGAGGACATTCAATACACCTGTGAGCTCCTAAGAAATCTTAGATACATATTTAGAACTACAAGTGAGTGCCATTCTAATTAACACCCCCAAAATCTAGTTTCTGGGGATAAGATTTCTCAGGAAAGTTCGAAAGAGCCAACACAGCTTGGCAGGGGTTGTACTCCAAAACAGACAGGAGATAATATTCTGATCCCTGAACAAAGACGGACTTGAGCCATCCTGATGATGGGAATTTAGAGTTGGCTAATGGCTTACAACAGAATGGGAAAGACTAGAGATCTCTTCAAGAAAATTAGAGATACCAAGGGCACATTTCATGCAAATATAGGCTCGATAAAGGACAGAAATGGCATGGACCTAACAGAAGCAGAAGATATTAAGAAGAGGTGGCAGGAATACACAGAAGAACTTTACAAACAAAATCTTCACGACCAAGATAATCACAATGGTGTGATTCCTCACCTAGAGCCAGATATCCTGGAATGTGAAGTCAAGTGGGCCTTAGAAAACATCACTACGAACAAAGCTAGTGGAGGTGATGGAATTCCAGTGGAGCTCTTTCAAATCCTGAAAGATGATGCTGTGAAAGTGTTTCACTCAATATGCCAGCAAATTTGGAAAATTCAGCAGTGGCCACAGGACTGGAAAAGTTGTCATTCCAATCCCAAAGAAAGGCAATGCCAAAGAAAGCTCAAAGTGAAGTCGCTCAATCGTGTCCAACTCTTTGCGACCCCATAGACTACATAGCCTAGCAGGCTTCTCTGTCCATGGGATTCTCCAGGCAAGAGTACTGGAGTCGGTTGCCATTTCCTTCTCCAGGGGATCTTCCCGACCCAGCAATTGAACCTGGGTCTCCTGCATTACAAGCAGATGCTTTACCCTCTGAGCCACCAACTACCGCACAATTGCACTCATTTCCCATGCTAGTAAAGTAATGCTCAAAATTCTCCAAGCCAGCTTCAGCAATACGTGAACCATGAAATTCCAGATGTTCAAGCTGGTTTTAGGAAAGGCAGAGGAACCAGAGATCAAATTGCCAATATCTGCTGGATCATGGAAAAAGCAAGAGAGTTGCAGAAAATCATCTACTTCTGCTTTATTGATGATGCCAGAGCCTTTGACTGTGTGGATCACAAGAAATTGTGGAAAATTCTGAAAGAGAAGGGAATACCAGACCACCTGAGCTGCCTCTTGAGAAACTTATATGCAGGTCAGGAAGCAACAGTCAGAACTGGACATGGAACAACAGACTGGTTCCAAATAGGAAAAGGAGTACGTTTTCATTCATTGGAGAAGGAAATGGCAACTCACTCCAGTATTCTTTCCTGGAGAATCCCAGGGATGGGGAAGCCTGGTGGGCTGCCATCTATGGGGTCGCACAGAGTTGACTGAAGTGACTTAGTAGCAGCAGCAACAATACCCCTATTAGTCCTTGTTATGCCATATTGATACTGCTTGTGACTGCTCCCTGTATTATCAATTGTCTAATATATTTTGTCCCTGCCAGCTCAACAAGCTACAATATGCAGTGCCAGTTCAACAAACCTATATAAAACTACAGCTGACCACGGAAAATATCGCTCACTCTTAGACGGACACCACTGTAAGTACTCCGAGGCCTGAGAGTGGAGGTGGGGGTGGCCAATACCACTCGCCATCCCAGTTCAACATGAAGTAGCCAGAAAGACCTCAATGCCCCTATTCCCAAAGAATTAGGCCTCCCATCTCTTGAGGGGGAATGTTAGAAGTTAGAGTAGAAAAAAGGATCCAGCATGGCAGTAGCTAAAGACAAGGAAGGGAAAAGCCCGTGAAAACAGAGCGAAGGAAGGTCCAAGGACCAGAGTGAGGAGCTCAGGTAGAACAAACAGCACTCCTGGCTAGCCCAGTTTACATAGGGCAGGCCCATGGGGAGGAGAAAACATAGAAAGAGAAGTCAAATGGCTGGGGGTCTGTCTCTCTCCCCCGTTGTGCGTACTCGTTCTCTCTCTTTCTCCTCTTCGCATCTTTGCGTAGGCATGCCCTCATGCCTCAAGGGTATATTTTCCTATTATTTTCTAAATAAAATTGAGCTGTAACACGTAGCTGTAACACTGATCTGAGAGGAATAACAAGGTCTGTTCGAGACCTGAGAGCTATAATATGGTCTGTCCAAGACACAAGAACTATTACACAGTCTGTCCAAGAGCTATGACATGCAGAGGGCTCCAATGTCTGTCACTTCAAATCTCTGCTGAGACGAGACAGAACCAAGGAGAATACACTCACCTGACAGTTCTACCTTCAGTGGCTATTTTGATGACTCAGTGAAATATGCAATGTATTTAAGAGTATTTTTATGAAGGATTAAAAGTTTTCTTGCCTAAAGAATCCCAGGGACGGGGGAGCCTGGTGGGCTGCCATCTCTGGGGTCACACAGAGTCGGACACGACTGAAGTGACTTAGCAGCAGTAGCAGCAGCAAACAAACCTTAGATATATTTACTTTTCAAATATAGGTAACATAAATCTATAATAAATAGTCTCTCAAAGAAAAACTTTTTAAACAAGGCTATGCCTTTGCCAATCAACAATAGTACTGATCCACTCTATATTAGAGTGAATACATAATATACAT
This sequence comes from Aepyceros melampus, assembly GCA_006408695.1. Taxonomy (NCBI): domain Eukaryota; kingdom Metazoa; phylum Chordata; class Mammalia; order Artiodactyla; family Bovidae; genus Aepyceros; species Aepyceros melampus. The sequence goes on along the minus strand of SJXQ01003615.1, from coordinate 45,913 downwards.
AACACATTTTATACATAACACATGCATTCTCTGGTTCATTCCTTCTAGTGAAAGCCCATCATTGTCTACTATTGAAGAGTAAATTGATTGAGTTAAAGAGAGCTGAATTACAGTTGACATTTTCATGAATTGTTATAACTGTGATGATAATAGTGTTTCATGAAGAAGAAAGAAATTTCCCCTTGATTGCATCCATCTACTATTCTGTATCTTAAAATTTCCAAAAATCTACTTCAGAAGAGCTCATAAATATGAAAATTCTTCCTAGTTTCAGTATGACCAAAGCAAAGGCTTGTGAACACATGTCAAGATGATGAATGGAGACATATTACATCTGTTTAATTTATTTCTGTATTTAAATTGTAAGTTGACAACTATTTATGTCAATTTTACTTATCTTGTTCTCATTTGTGTTTACTAATACTTAAGTTATTTGCATATTAGATTTCATGTGCATGTAGTTGATTTCACTAAAAGTCTTTGTCAGTTGTTATCTTACATTTTTTTTTCCTTGGAGCCCTCCCTTTGTTAGGCTTCCCTGGTGGCTCAGAGGTTAAAGTGTCTGCCTCCAATGCGGGAGACCCGGGTTCGATCCCTGGGTTGGGAAGATCCTCTGGAGAAGGAAATGGCAATCCACTCCAGTATTCTTGCCTGGAGAATCCCATGGACTGAGAAGCCTAGTAGGTTACAGTCCACAGGGTCGCAAAGAGTCGGACACGACTGAGCGACTTCACCTCACCTCACCTCCCTTTGTTATACTTACATGATACCTATGCACTACTGTATTTATATAAATAGTTGATTTGTTTTGGAATATGAATCAGTCCCAAATTGACACAATTAAATTTCTTCTTTAGAATTTTAGTATATAGGGGATTAAAAAATAAAAGGATCTCCAGTACAAAAGTCCATGATATAAAACTTTGTTCTTCTTTGTAGCTGTGATTCCCACATGTCAAGTATGAGAGATGAAGGAGATATGCCAGAGACAAATAGAGAAAAAGATGAAATGGAAAGGCCGTAATGTAAATCTTGATTCTTGAAGCTACCTTCTTTTGTATGATTTGGTTTTCCAACAGTCATATATTTTAAGAGTCAACATATTTGTCTTCTCCTCCATTAATTTAGTTCTGTTTCTGCTATTTGCAATGGAATTCTAGTTAATAGACTATTATGGGGTAACAAAGGAACATACGTAATTTAGCTTCCCAGATTGTGCCTTATGTTTTCTCAGTTTACAAATTCAGTCTAATGTTTTGCTTCTTTCTCTAGAATTTTTCAGTTTTAGAACATTGATATCTGTAAGATTTTCAACAGTTGGAACAGGAGATAATGAGACTAAGCAGGTAAAAGGAGGTAAGTCTCCTCTACGTAATAAGATTTATTTTCTCATAAGCTTTATTATTTTGAAGGTCTTGTTCTTTAAATATAATTACACTAAAGTGATTCAAATAAGCTGACTAATTTTGTAAAACATATACCCTAATTGCCTTTTTAAATTTCATGCTGCTGGAAGGCAGAGAATGTGCTTTTCCAATTTTTATATGGCTTTATATCAGATATAATAGTCACATAATAAATGTTTGTTGAAGGACAAGAGCCATGTGGATGTGGGATTTGAGTTTGTGACAAAAGTCGCACTTTAGAATCACACCTCATATCTGATGCTTAAAATCCTTTAAATATTGATAAAATAAAAATTCAGTGTTAATTGGAATTCTCTATTTTGACTGTCAGCTCTCTCATTTAAAACATTAAAAGTGGTTAATGTATAATTTATTGAGTAACAGCAAAAGCCGTCCCAAAGTGTTATGAATGTGTTTAAACAAGTGCTGGATGAGCGGCTGAGATGTAAAGACTTTTAATTTTGTGGTTTCAAGATCAAATTCGTCAGTGTGCCTGTGGGTTTGACCACTATTCATGTGGGAGCTTTGAGGATTTTTGATGATGTAGAACGATCAGTGGTGAAATATCAAAGGCTGGAACATTGAGGGCAAATACGGGTTCATGAATTTTTTTTTTTAATTTATTTTTTAATTAATTTTTTTTAAAGTTTGTTTTGCTTTACAGTACTGTATTCGTTTTGCTACACATTGACATGGATCAGCCACGAGTGTACATGAACTCCCAATCCCGACCCCCACCTCCCCCCTCCTGCCCCACACCCTCTCTCTGGATTATCCCTGTGCATCAGTCCCAAGCATGTGTGATATCATAAGA
>SJXQ01003615.1:0-43052 GCA_006408695.1 Aepyceros melampus | reverse complement strand
AAGTATACTGTATTGGTGTTTTTCTTTCTGGCTTACTTCACTCTGTATAATCGGCTCCAGTGTCATCCACCTCATTAGAACTGATTCAAATGTATTCTTTTTAATAGCTGAGTAATACTCCATTGTGTATATGTACCACAGCTTTCTTATCCATTCATCTGCTGATGGACATCTAGGTTGCTTCCATGTCCTGGCTATTATAAACAGTGCTGCAATGAACATTGGGGTACACGTGTCTCTTTCAATTCTGGTTTCCTTGGTGTGTATGCCCAGCAGTGGGATTGCTGGATCATAAGGCATTTCTATTTGCAATTTTTTAAGGAATCTCCACACTGTTCTCCATAGTTGCTGTACTAATTTGCATTTCCACCAACAGGGCGGTCGTGCTTTAAATAATTTCAGTGCATAGAATGAAGCTGCTAGGACTGGTGAAATGGGCATTTAGGAAGCCAACTTCATCTTTAGATGAATAGGAAAAGATAACTATAGCCCAAAATATGGATGGTTTTTCATTTTTTTCAAACTAACTGAAAGACCTTTAATTAGTTCAAGGAATAAAAATGCTTGTAAAGATTGCTTATTAATTCCTGATTATTTCACCTTGTAACTTAACACCATGAAAAAATTAAGGACTATCAAAAAGCAAGAATGTGGTGTAGCCATCTTTCATATAAAATTGTACTAAATCAGTTTTCTGGGATTGGTTATATGTTACTGTATTTAATTTCACATAAACTTTAGAAAGTTTTATGTATGTAGTATGCTCTCTTGCCTGGAAAATCCCATGGGCAGAGGAGCCTAGTAGGCTGCAGTCCGTGGAGTCACGAAGAGTCGGACATGACTAAGTGACTTCACTTTCACTTTTCATTTTCATGCATTGGAGAAGGAAATGGCAACCCACTCCAGTGTTCTTGCCTGGAGAATCCCAGGGACGGGGAGCCTGGTAGGCTGCCGTCTATGGGGTTGCACAGAGTCAGACACGACTGAGGCGACTTAGCAGCAGTAGCAGCGGTAGCAGTATGCTCTTACTTTTAGAGAGAGTTTCATATGGTTTTTGTGACAATAACATTGTGAAAGTGGGCAGCTGATCAAATTATAGGTTTAGGTTTCCACTGAAGAAAAAGCCTCCTTAGGATACTCTTGACTGCACACTTTAACCAAAAGCTGAAGTTTACCAGCTCACCTTCTTCTCCAAGTTCAAGCTATGAATACTTCAAAGAAATAAAAGCAAATTAGGCCATAGAGTTAAAGGTCACACATACTAGTGAAAGGAAGAAAGAGGTTGTGCTTTGTTTTGTTTTTCTTTTGTGGATTGCTCTTATTTGTTTATCATCTCTCCTTTGCCTTTCTTGCACTTCCTTCACTGAGATGGCCTGGAGGACTCTCATACTAGGAGGGGCAGTTCACTAAGATCTAAATGATTAGCAACTCAGGGCCCACAGACCACATTCATCCTGCTCCACATAAGTCTGGCTATGCTAATTGATTTTTGAATCGCCTGTGTCTGCTTTCAAGCTACCACGACAAAGTTAATAGTTGCAACAGTGTCTTATAGCCCACAAATCTTTATTTACATTTATTATCTGGACATTTACAGAAACTATTTGTCAACTCAGCAGTGCTGGGTTCAGGTGGAAGAAGTATAAACTGAGAATTTTAAGCTGACTCTGCTCTAGTTCTTAGTTTTTTCTATCTTGGATTTTCTGTTGAGACTTCTTTGCTAATAGGGTGAGACAGTTTGAATGTCTTAGTAGAGACTTCAGGAATAGTGAGAAGAGTAGACATGCTTCTAGTCTAGACTTTAAGTTAAACATGCCAAGTAAGGTCTTAAACTGCTAAGTCACGTCAGTCGTGTCCAACTCCGTGCAACCGCATAGACAGCGGCCCACCAGGCTCCTGTCCCTAGGATTTTCCAGGCAAGCATGTTGGAGTGTGTTGCCATTTCCTTCTCCAGTGCATGAAAGTGAAAAGTGAAAGTGAAGTTGCTCAGTCCTGTCCAACTCTTCACACCCCATGAACTGCAGCCTACCAGGCTCCTCCATCCATGGGATTTCCCAGGCAAGAGTACTGGAGTGGGTTGCCATTGCCTTCTCTGAGGTCTTAAACTAGTCCCGCATAATTTAAAAAGGTACAATCTGTGGGCGCAAAATGGAACTCTTCATGTGCAACAATAAGTTGAACATTTGCCCAGCATTCCTTCCATGTAAATCCTTCATGGATCTAGTGTAGAATAGGACTCAGAGTCCAGTCACATTCTCTAGCACCAGCGATCTAACAAAACACACTGCTTCAAAATGAATATCAAATGAACCTCACATATCCAATCTTTTTGAGCTTGTTCATACATAAGGGACAGAAGCAAAAAGATCAGTCTGCTTAGCAGCAGAGCTCTAAAATTAAATCAATTGCAATTGGAGTTGCTTTTACTTATTTTTTTAAATTTTACTTATATCAGATTGTTTTAGAATGAAATCCAGTTTAAGTTGGGAGGTACCTTTACTTGTGGGATTTTTAGTGTTTGTTGTTTCTTTTTTTGTTTGTTTTTCATTTATTTTCCCTCTGCACAAAGATTGCAGATAAGTGATGTTTCAACTTCAGACTTTCTTTTATAATAGTATATTTCCTAACAGCCAATCACAACACAGCCATAAAACTTGTCTTAATGGGATTTTGCCTTGAGCATGATCTGTAATTAGGTAGGAGGTTACCACTGTAACTCCATCACTGTGATTTTTAGGTGAATCTCTTGGGGCTATTTTGGCCTCTGGGTTTCCAAGCTTCATAGCATACCTTGAACATTAGGTAAGCTTCTGCTGATGCTCAGGCTCTCTCTCTCTCACACACATACAGTATGGTTAATATTCATCAACATTTCTGTAATTAGCAAATGTGTCTGTGTTGAATGTTTTATTCTTATTTTATTATTATTTCTTTCTTTTTGCACATATTGGCTCTTTTGATGTAAGTACAATCCAGTCTAGAGACAGAAGTAAACTGCAGATGCCACACCAGAAGTGTGCTGATGACACCATCTGCTTTTTGCAGCTCTCTCTTGGTCACTGATTTCTCTGAGAGGTTTTCTTTAAGATAGTTGGACAATCTTATGGCATGTTGTGTGACATATGGAGTACTATTTCATTAGTGACTTCAGTATGCTGGAGTTGAGAAAGCAAGGAATGTGGAATCAGATAGACAGATTTACAAGTCTTGGTTGGTTTCCTCACTGGATAAAACATGTGTCCTTTCTGTCCTTAGTCTCCTAAGCTGTACAATAATAACCAATGTCATCAAGCTGCCTAAGAGGTGCTGTGATAAATAACTGTTTAATACTGAAAGTGCTAGATAAACTATAAGGTGATATTTAAAAATAAATTATAATTATTGCTTTTTACAATTATCTTAGTGAAAGTCATATCATCTCTATTATCAAAAATGAAAATTTTCACGCCAGCCCTAGTGATATTTACATCACTTCTGTCAGCACTGCTTAAAACTCATAGACACTATTTATTTTTGAGGTGTTAGACTTTTGTTTGAAGAATTTGCCCACATTAGTTTTGTATCAATTTCTTATCTCTGTAAGAAAAATTTATAGGATTATGATACAAAATCAAGGAGAAAGAGAGATATGATAGATCTTTTGGAAATAAAAATTAAATAAAAAACATTAAAATTCTTTATCAATTATAAAGCCCATGTTAATGTAGTAGCTCCTATATCTATCAAATAAGTATGGAAGCTGTTAAACAGAGGAGAGTATTTGCATTCTTGACATTTTTAGAAGTATACACTAATAAATATAAGCAATAATACTTATGATTTTTTTGTTAAACTCATCTTCTGTAATGAGATGAAAAAAGCGTAGCATAGTGGAAAACATTTCCTTATTCTCTCCATAAACTTTTCCTTTTATTTTTAGTCATAATGCTCTCTTTGATTTTTCCCTTGGCAATACCATTTTTGATTCATGAGTATGGGAAAAGCTTCCCTGATGTGCCCATAGTTTTCCTGCATGCATTCTCAGTGTTCTCTCTTTTTTCCAATCTCTTTCTCTCTCTCTCACTCTTTCTACTTCCCCCTTTCCTAATGCCTGCCAGCTGTCTTATTGATCAAGACAGTCCCTCATAACTCTCAGGGTTGGATGGACAAAATCCAATTGAGTGGCTAAGGGCTTGATTTAAAGGCTGAAAGTAAAAAACAAAACCAAAACCTATTTACACCTCAGTCTAGATTTCAGCACTTTCAATAGTCTATATTTACTATACATAAAGCTGATCCTTTGGTACCTATCTTACTCTCATTATAGTTTTCAAGTGATATAGAATCATTAAGTGGCAGATTTTAATTAGTACCTTGAAAACTCCAACAAATGATTTCAATATCAAAGTGGTTTTCATCAAGTTGAGAGAAAGAAGGCTAGCAGGACAGAGAGGCTGGAGAGGTAGAAATTACAAGATATTTGACTCCAGTTTCATCTAACCTGGGAATTAGTCAAAATAGTCACAGTGAGTATTGTGTTATCCCTTCTTTCCTTTGTTTAAAGTGAATTTTATTGTGTTTATCCTGCTCATCTTTCATACTGTATATTAACAGACACAGAAACACATATCTTGAGCCATGGGCACTACATCCAAATGTGACCACATCCCAAGTGGTTGGGCTTTGAGCTGGAAACATGAATTAACTGAAACCTTGATGATACTCTCTTCAGGGAGGGAACAAATATGATCATTTATGAGAAGGACTCTCACCATTGTCAGGTGATCAAAGCACAAACTGATGAGAGTTGTTGCCCCCTATTGATAACCATTATTCACTCTTTCCCTTAGTAATAAAATCTCTAACTTATATCTGGACCCATAAGAAAAATATTCCCCTACCTTTATCATAGGTAGCTGTGACCACTGTACTAAATTGTGACAAAGGAATCTGAGTGGAAATAGTAGGTACAAGGAATATCCTAAAAGGAAGGAAAAGCACATCCTTCTTTTGTATTCAGTATGTACTCTGAACTTCATTTGTCTCATTTGTAAATACAAAGGATATTTTCTAGAATAATATCAAAGGTCATTGACAAGTCTAAGAAGTCTATTACTTTCTGAAAGTGAAAGTGTTAGTCACTCAGTCGTGTCTGACTCTTTGTGACCCGATGGACTGTAGTCCACCAGGCTCCTCTGGCCTTGGAATTCTCCAGGCAAGAATTCTGGAGTGGGTTGCCATTTCCTTCTCCAGGGAATCTTCCCGACCTATTGACTGAACCTGGGTCTTCCGCCTTGCAGGCACTCTCTTTACTGGCTGAACCACCAGGGAAGGCCTATCACTTTCTGATAAACCTTTAAAATCTACCTCAGAAAGATATAGTCAAAATTTGCCATTGGTAAATTTTAAAGTAGATGAAGATTTTTAAAATTAATTTTTATTGGAATATAGTTGCTTCACTATGTTAGTTTCTACTGTACAGCAAAATAAATCAGCCATACATATACACATATCCCCTCTCTTTTGGATTTCCTTTCTATTCAGGTCTCCACAGTGCAATAAGTAGCATTTCTTTGGTATACAGTATGTCTTTATTAGTTACCTATTTATAGTATCAATAGCACACACTTGTTAATCCCAACCTCCCAATTCCTCTCATCTCCCCTTCCCACTACCCCCATTTGTCCTCTACATCTGTGTCTCTATTTCTGTTTTGCAAATAAGATCATCTACACCAGCTGTCTCCAACCTTTTTGGCACCAGTGACCGAATTGTGAAAAATAATTTTTTTCACAGACAGAGCGAGGATGGTTTTGGGATGATTCAAGTACATTACATTTACCATGCCACCACTGATCTGACAGGAGGCAGGGCTGAGGTGTAATGCAGGCAAAGGTAGCAGCTGTAAGCACAAAGGAAACTTCTCTTGCTCACCATCTGCTCAGTTCCTGCAGTGTAGCCCAGTTCATAGCAGGTCACAGACCGGTAACCAACGTGTGGTCCAGAGGTTTGGGACTAAGATCCCATTTTCTAGATTCCAGATACATGCATTCATATATAATATTTGTTTTCTGACTTATTTCATTCTGTACGACAATCTCTAGGTCCATCCACATCTCTGCAAATGACCTAATTTCATTCCTTTTTATAGCTGAGTAAATTCCATTGTGTGTGTGTGTATATATATGTATACACACACCATGTCTTCTTTATCCATTCCTCTTAAATGCTGGAGAGTGTGTGGAGAAAAGGGAACCCTCATACTCTGTTGGTAGAAATGTAAACTGATACAGCCACTATGGAAAGCAATATAGGGGTTCCCTAAAAAACTAAAAATAGAACTACCATATGACCAAGCCATCCCACTCCTGGGCATATACCCAGAAAAAGCATAACTCAAAAAGATACATGCACCCCAGTGTTCATTGCAGCACTATTTACTATAGCTAAGACATGGAGGCAACTTAAATGTCCATCAACAGAGGAATGGATAAAGAAGATGTGGTAGAAATGAAACTTTTTTTTTTATTCCAACAACTTTCTTTCTTTGGTTTTATCATTCTTGTAAAGTGTCACATTCCCAATCAGGAAGGAAGCTGTTAAGTTATTTCTAAGAGTAGTGATTATAGAGGAAATAAGTGAATTCATACTAATGTATTGGTGACATTCTGCATTAATCCTCTAGAGTGTTTGCCTTTGGAGGAAAATAAATACACATACACATACTATACAGACATCTCCTTCTTTTAGAAAGCTTGCTTTATGCTATTTTGCTTTTACAAAAGACCAACATTAGTATCTATTTTCACTAGCCAAAACAAAGCTGAGAAAAGATGTTCACTTCTATGAAAAGGAAAATGGATTCTTCACTTTAAATCATTTTGGCTTAAAAGTTTTCATAGGAACCTTCTACTTTTGAATACCAGGGGATATACACACACCACACATGTAGTCTCTCTCTGTACATATACATATATTCATATGCATACACATATACATAAGACAAGAAAATGTTTGCCTTAAAAAATTAAGTTCACATGATAGAATTTTACATATTCTATTCACACAGAATAGTAATTTGAAGTCCATACAGAATAGTAATTTGAGGACTTTCCTGGTGGCTCTATGGTAAAAAAAAAATCTGCCTGCCAATGCAGGAGACATGAGTTTGATTCCTGGTCCAGGAATATCCCACATGCCACAGGGCAACTAAGCCCAGGCACCACAACTACTCAGCCTGTGCTCCACAGCCTGGGAGCTGCAAGAAGAGAAGCCACCAGAATGAGAAGCCACTGCACTGCAACTAGAGAAAAACCTGCAGATCCAGCACAGCTATAAATAAGTAAATAACTTTTAAAAGTAATTTGAGATACCTTCATTTTCTTCAATTCCTCAAATCCTAATTTTGTGGTTACAAGCTTTAGTCAATAAGTAACACTGAATACCACAGTAAGTCAATTTATGACAAATGACAGTAAATGCATCTAAATAGCACACTTTAAAAATCTGTGAAATAACTTCAATTCACTGCATTTGAATTTCATAACAAAGTAATAATTATGAGTTCAATGAGAAAGATATGCTTCCTCAAGCAATAGAATTGTATGTTATCCCATTCACTCTCGTATACCGCCAATTACTACATAGTAAAAATGTTTTCCTGTATCCAAATATAAGCATTCTTTTTATGTCACAGTTTTCTATCAATAGCTACTTTCCCAAACATTTGATCATGTTTCTAGTAGTACAGTTAGAATCAACTTTTTGCATATTTAACTGCCTACAGTAATTACTGGAGAAGGAAATGGCAACCCACTCCAGTAATCTTGCCCGGAGAATTCCATGGACAGAGGAGCCTGGCAGACTACAGTCCATGGGGTTGCAAAGAGTCGGGCATGACTGAGCAACTATCACTCATTCACAGTAATTACAGGATGATAAATAGAATTGAGGTCTGTAAAAGGAGAGGAGTGCATATTAATTTTTTAGAATTTATTAATAAAATTAGCCTCTGGTATTAATAATTGCATTCTTTCTAGGATATAGTTATTTAAAACTATAAGAATATGCAATTTGATCCATTGGTGTACTCGATGTAGCTATTATATTGATTGAAAGCTGCCAGATAAATTGCTCTTCAGTTACAAAGTGTTGACTGGATCAGAGACTGATGATTTAAATAAATAAAGAAGGAGAAATTTCTGAGCACAGCATTAGTGTCAGAATCAATGAATTGTTCCTGCTGAGTATTTGTTAGTGTACCTAGAAATATAAAACTAACTTTAGAGACAGCTGTGACATTCCAGGGAAAGTTGATGAAAAATTTAACCCTTCGCTCCAAATTTGCATTTCCCTCTGTGACTTGATTTGAATATTAAAAGTAGAAATTTAAAGTATATTGGTAATAATCTGCCCTACAGAGGTACTGCTATGCTGAGAAATAGCATCTTCATGTTAGTGGCTGAGATGCCAACAACATTCATCTGTTGATTTACCAAATGATCACTTTGCATCAGGCCTTCAGTTTCAAAGCAAGATTCTACATTAAATGAAAATAGAGCACTCTAGGGAAGTTCTAGTGAAAGATGATACTTATATGATATTATACATGTTTCCATGACATTCCCCCAAATCATCCCAACTTTCCCTCTCCCACAGAGTCCAAAAGACTATTCAATACATCTGTGTCTCTTTTTCTGTAAAGTAATTAACCTCCAATTAAAATAAATAAATTTAAATAAAAAAAAGAAAGATGATACTTTTCAAAACATTTTGATAACAACTGTCCCTGGATAGCTATGATGGAAAACATGGCAAAGAAGCAGTAAGATGGTCATTCTGATCTTTGGATGAAATTTTCATTTTTTTAACTTGATTTTGTTTATGCATCAAATAATCCTTTTATTTTAATGAAAATACTATGCGAGATAATTGGTGGATATAACTGATTTTATCAAATCACCGTGTATTTAAAAAAATACCTAAAATTCTAATACCACTCGAGTAAATCACTGAATTAAAGTATCACTTGTAAGCAATGAAGGAATGTTGATTTTGTTTAACATTTGGGGGCTTTTAATCACCTCTGCTTCATTAAGATTCTCCTGTTTTCACTATAAATTTAAAAAATACTCAACAATTAACTTTCATCACAATTTGTGTTTTTTAAAAATAATTTCTAGTAAAGAAAATTTTTTTACCACTGTGTTTCTTCAGCTCATTTCAACAGATTTTATTTTTCCCCCTGACATTCCTCACTTCTAATTCCATCTAATTGGCAAGTCCAGAGAGAGTACAAGGATTAGTCTTGATGTTTTAAAGAAATTAAAAATGCTTCATTTGACCCTAAGTGTCTGGCAAAGTTATGTATTTGGCAAAGAACCATACTGATCATATTTTAGAAACTGGGATGAAACTATTATATTTCTTAATTTCAGAGACAAAAGAATATAAATTATTATAAAAATGTATCTCAAATTATGAGGACAGTTTTAGAACACTTTTCCTGATTATGGATCATATAATTTCATTAGAAAAAGCTTCTTCATAACTGCTTTTTATTGTTTGTAGTTATGTTTGGGGAGATGTGATTTGACACATGGTATGTTTGAATATAGGAATTAGTAAGTTAGATTTTAATGAGCCTCACTGAATAAAATGAGTACTATATTTTGAGTGACATAGAATTTCTCTCTAATATTTTTCTTTATGTTTAAACAAATTGCTCAAGGAGCTTAAAAGCTCTTCTGCTTGATTGTAGTTATATGCAAGCAGGAAGGCTATTATGGAAAGTTCTTTTTGAAAGGTGTTAATCTTTTTATAATATATTTTAAAAATTAATAGGAAAATAAAATGTTTTAAATTATTAGATTTCATCTATCTCTTTTATAAAATGTCTTATTTTCATTTCATACTCTTTTTATTTTTTTGTGTGTATTATAATTTTAGTCTTCTAATTTTATTAATCCAACCTATAACACAGAGGATTCCAGAAAAGAAATGCTTAAGGAAGACAAAGGAGCAACAAAGATTTAGGTTTCAATTGTTTGTTTTTCTTTGCAGCAAAGCTATTCTCTATAGAAACTTCTGTGTCTGTGAAGAAGGCTTGGGGGAATCTGTTGGCATCAATATTTGTTTAAACACATCTTTAACATTCTTATTTGATAAAATTATTTGTACACAGACCCAATGAAGAAAACACATTTCTATTATGCGAATAGTAAAGAAAATACATTCAGTTCAGTTCAGTCGCTCAGTCGTGTCCGACTCTTTGCGACCCCATGAATCGCAGCACGCCAGGCCTCCCTGTCCATCACCATCTCCCAGAGTTCACTCAAACTCATGTCCATTGAGTTGGTGATCCCAACCAGCCATCTCATCCTCTGTCATCCCCTTCTCCTCCTGCCCCCAATCCCTCCCAGCATCAGAGTCTTTTCCAATGAGTCAACTCTTCGCATGAGATTCCCAATGTACTGGAGTTTCAGCTTTAGCATCATTCCTTCCAAAGAACACCCAGGGCTGATCTCCTTTAGAATGGACTGGCTGGATCTCCTTGCAGTCCAAGGGACTCTCAAGAGTCTTCTCCAACACCTTATTATCTAAGAAATTATATTCAAGGAAACTTGGAATCAACCTAAATATTTTTTAACAAGGAAGTTGATGAATAACGTTTCTGTATTCTATTATTCTCATTGTCCCCTTTCCATCCTCACTCCAGGTAGGAATGACATCTTTGATCAGCGAAATTGTGCATTAAAATTAAGTCACTTGAAAAGTGAAAGTCGCTCAGTCATGTCCGACTCTTCGCTATCCCATAGCCAGACAGTCTCCTGTGTCATGGGGATTCTTCAGACAAGAATACTGGAGGGGGTTCCCATGCCTTCCTCCAGGGGATCTTCCCAAATCAGGGATTGAACCCAGGTCCCCCACATTGCAGGCAGATCCTTTACCAGCTAAGCCACCAGAGAAGCCGTAAAATACTGAGTGGGTAATCTATCCCTTCTCTAGCTGATCTTCCCCACCGAGAAATCCAAGCGGGATCTCCTGCATTGCAGGCAGATTCTTTACAGGGGAGCTACCCTGGGAAGATGAGCTGTAAGGAAGGGAAATATCATTTTGTCCTAGATGTATGCCTTGACTTAAGAATGTACTATCATGATGAAATGGGTCAAGGATTTACAATGTGTATGAGTCAATTTGAACCAAAACTTGAGATTGAAGGAGTGACAGTATGAAATAGAATGAAATGGATAGTGGGACGGAAAGATGAAGCCAGTTGTAGGAGTGAATAAGACATGCTGACCAAAGACAAGGGTGAGGGAAATTTTACTGCCCATATTAAACTAACTCAGCTAAGAATACAAAGCAAATACAGAAGAACAGCATATAAATCTTTCTATTACCCCTTGGACTCCAAGTATATTAATAGTCTAGGAGTATCATAGGGTTATTTCTGAGGAAGACTGTCATTTGATCTATTCAACTAGTTTGGGAATATTCACATAACTGTCTTCTATCAGTGATGACATGAACATTCTGAAGTGAAGACATTTCCAAGTCTTTTTGAAAGTTAAAAACAGAAAAAACACAAATTGAATTTACTTACTAAATATATTAATGAAAAAGTATTTTGCTTTGCTTTATAAAAGCAAATATTCCTGAAACTATCATCTTGGTATTATAAAGATCAAATTTAGTTGCAATAAACACTCAAGTAACAGAGGACTCATCTCCCACTTGTCTTCATTGAATTGTGGAATAGTAGACTGTGAATATGGAGATCTGGTGACTTTTCATGTATTTGTGACATTGTGCTGGCCGCAACGGACCGCACAGAAGTGGGGCCAAGAGGAGCTACCCCACGTCCAAGGTCAGAGGTGGCCACCGAGAACGCCAGGCTGCAACAGCACAGGAGCAGCTGAGAGGAGCTATCCCATGCCCGAGGTCAGGGGCGGCGGCCAAGAGGAGCTACCCACATCCAAGGAGAGGCGGCTGGGTGGGCACAGGCGGGCTGAGAGGAGCTACTCCAAGTTCAAGGTCAGGAGGTGCGAACTCGTCCAAGGTAAGGAGCAGCGGCTGTGCTTTGCTGGAGCAGCCATGAAGAGATTCCCCACATCCAAGGTAAGAGAAACCCAAGTAAGGTGGTAGGTATTGTGAGAGGGCAGACATTGTGATCATGGCATCTGATCCCATCACTTCATGGGAAATAGATGGGGAAACAGCAGAAATAGTGTCAGACTTTATTTTGGGGGGCTCAAAAATCATTGCAAATGATGACTGCAGCCTGAAATTAAAAGACGCTTACTCCTTGGAAGGAAAGTTATGAGTAACCTAGACAGCATGTTGAAAAGCAGAGATATTACTTTGCCAACAAAGGTCCATCTAGTCAAGGCTATGGTTTTTCCAGTGGTCATGTATGGATGTGAGAGTTGGACTGTGAAGAAAGCTGAGTGCTGAAGAATTGATGCTTTTGAACTGTGGTGTTGGAGAAGACTCGCTCAGTCGTGTCCGACTCTTTGCGACCCCATGGACAGAGAAGTCCATGGGATTCTCCAGGCAAGATTACTGGAGTGGATTGCCATTCCCTTCTCCAGGGGATCTTCCTGACCCGGGGATCAAACCTGGGTCTCCTGCATTGTAGACAGACGCTTTACTGTCTGAGCCACCTGGGAAGTCCCCCTTGGTTTGCAAGGAGATCCAATCAGTCTATCCTAAAGGAGACCAGTCCTGGTGTTCATTGGAAGGACTGATGGTGAGGCTGAAACTCCAATACTTTGGCCACCTCATGCAAAGAGTTGACTCATTGGAAAAGAACCTGATGCTGGGAGGGATGGGGGAAGGAGGAGATGAGGACAACATAGGATGAGATGGCTGCACAGTATCACCGACTCGATGCAGATGAGTTTGAGTGACATCCAGGAGTTGGTGATGGACAGGGAAGCCTGGCATTCTCTGATTCATGGGGTCACAAAGAGTTGGACACAACTGAGCCACTGACTGAACTTATTTTCCTCAGCTTTTCATATGTTTTTAGATCCCTAGATGCTCATTTATTAATTTATGTTACTTTGTTTTAACATGGAATTCAAGTAAATCATTTAATTATAATTTTTATTTTATATATAGGATAAATTATTAAAATAATCATATTTAAAATTTAAATATTTATGTGATAGTGTTATGCAAATTTATTCATGTTTATATATGGAAAATGAAATACTTATACAGATAAGGTAATATTCTTACATATTCTGTGTTAAGACTTCTGGCATTCTACTTATTTAAGTATAAACCTGGAAGAAATGTAAGGCATGATGTATCTTCTAAACAATAGACTTCATATATTTTTAGACATTGGGGATAGAATACATCTGGCCTCAATTTGCACATGTGGTTCACTGGAAATAATTTATTTGTAACCTTAAGCACAGAGTCTAGTACATAAAGAGAACACAAAAGGTATACGTATAATGCTATTGATCATCATCATCACCATAATGACAATAATAATGATACTTATGCTATCGCTTTGTTATTATTATTATTGGTTGACTTCTATGAAGAACTCAAGGCTGTTGAACCCTGGTCATTTTATTTCCTGATACCTATCCACTCATTGGATGACATGTTGATATCATATTTATAGGATCATTGTCAATGATATTGATTATATTCCAATTCTAGATGAAGAGCTTTTAAGATCTAGTACAGTTCTAATTTATTCAAGCTCTTTGGTTCATTGTCATTCTCTTGTCCTAGCTGAAATATGGAGTGATCAAAGGGCATGAGCCTCCCTGCTTTCTGGGATATACTTCTTTCCTAAGAGCTGTGAAAAATAATTTAAATCAACTCCATGTTAAACATTAGGGAAAATATGCACTTTTCTTTCTTCCTTAGACTTTTTCTTGCCATCAAAACAGTGAGTTCTATAGAAAAATTTAGAGGAAAAGAGAACTGAGGAATCCATTAGATCTATTAGAGTAAAAATCTCAGGCCTACTTTCTCAGCAGAAGAGTTTTTTTATCTATGGAGTCCAATTCAGCTCACTCACCTTTGAGATTTAGGCCCCCATAGAAATAAGAATAAAATGTTCCTTCCTTGGTGTCCTCTGAATCTATATCTCCACAAAGACACATGTACTGTAATTGCCTTAGGATAAATTTCAGGACCTTCTCTGATAAACTTTCCATTAGGCCCAGGATTATAAAACTTCGTAGATAACATATTCCTTTACCTCTTTCAATCCGTTAACGAGGAAGCTATTTGAAAGCTAATGAAAAGGAGACTGAGGGCAAAACAAAAAAAACAAACAATTGAACCCCAGATATCAAACACGGTAAGTGACAACATAGGAGTGACCTGACATTAACAAAAGAGCAAGAAAAGCTAAATCAGAATAAGTTATTTGGTTTATGAAAAGTTGTTTCTGAGATTTCTGTTGTTTCTGAGGTATAATAACACAAACATTCTGGAGAATCTAGAAACTCTTCACATAATCACACTTTCTAGGTGAATATTTATACTTCAAAAACTTCTGTATTTACTAGAACAGGGTATAATACCTTCTAGCAATTTTGTAACTGGTAACTTATCATTGGAAAAATTCTGGTTATGGTACTATTAGAGTATCTTTAATGAACTTTAAATTTTAGATGACTTAACACAATAGGAATTTCTAACTTAGACAACATTTTAGTACCGTTTCTCTTGGCTACTTCCTTCTGCATGAAGCTTCATGAATGCAGATTGATTTCATCATATTTTCTATGGTCTGTAATCCTCACATTCAACATCAAATGAGGGAAAAAGTAGTGAAGACATACTGTACTTTAAAAATCAGAAAATTCATGCTTCAGTTCTGCTCATATTCCAGTAGTGAAAGATAGCTTCCTCCCAACAGTACATTCATTATTATGAAAAATAAAATACATTTTTGGTAAATATCTTCTCCTGGTATTGAAAGAATATAATAATATTTTGCCACTGTTCTGATAGATATTATGCTTTTTCCTATGTTAAATGACAAATTTTCTTCTGACCCCAAAATTGTGAAATAGATTTTATCCAAAATTATTAAGGTATATCAGATAATTCTAGATGGCCTGATTTTTGACCGACATTCTTTTAATAAATCAGTATTCAGTAGCTTCTAAGTGGCCAGAAATCATCAATAATTCTCAACATTTTGAAGCAAATTTAGGAAAAAAAATCATGTCATTTTCCCACAAGTAATTTATTGACACTATTGATTCTTATATTCAAATGTACACTTTACAAGCTTGTTTCTATTTCAAGATCAAGATGGCTTTGGTTCTTTAAATACTCTGTTTCTTGTTTACGTGTGCAAATCTCAGATTATATTTATTGTCTAGACTTCAGGAAGAGTTCCGGAAGAGGGTATGCAGTATAGGTCTCCACTTACCTTCCTTACACTGTGCTAACCTGCATCCTCTGCTTATTTATGCCCAGAATTTAAACCTAATGCCCCAGCTCTGGCAAAAGGCATCCTTTTAAACTAAAGCCTCTTTTCTTTCTCTCTTCTATTACAAGGCTAGCAAATCAAACTTCATGTTGCATTTCACTATCCACTGACTTGTTACCACTTAGTTTTTCCTAGAACTGAGTCTGATTCTCAGAGCTGTGTTAAGCAACTCATTTTTTTTTTTTCTTAATATTGTGGCTGGAATTTTACTTTTTCATAGTATATAAGAAAGAATGAAAAATAAGGTAAAGCACAATACAGGAGAAGATAAATGAAAATGTATGCAAAATATTATTTTTTGGAAGGAAAAATGAAAAAAGAAGAAAAAGTTGTTTTCTGTTTCCTGCTGCATTCACTAGCAGGATGCATGTATACTATATATGTTTCATATGTTTAGTTATATTTCATTAATTTGGGAGCAAAAATAGCTGTTTATATTAAACAAGTTCTAAAGGCATTCAAGGAAGAGTCAGATGAGAGTATTAAGATTTAGAGATAATTGATGTTTTGCCCCTTGAGGAGACCAGACAAAAGAATACATATTTCTAATGCTTAAATCTCTGTGTTGATTCTTCTTTGCTTAAAGACATTCTCAGAGAGTTTCAGCCAGAAAAGAGAAAGCTTATAAATTTGTATTACAAAAATAATATGCCCAATAGTCTTAACTCAAGCTTTTATGAACACTCAATCTACCTGTTAATACATTTACAATAGAACCTTGGGCAAGTAAGCAACTTCTAGTATCAAGAGGTCTTTTTATTTCATCAATTCTATTCTGTTCTGTGCTCAGTCATGTTAGACTCTTTATGACCCTATAGACTGTAGCCTGCCAGGCTCTTCTGTCTATGGGATTTCCCAGGCAAGAATACTAGAGTGGGTTGTTATTTCCTCCTCCAGACGATCTTCCCCACCCAGGGATCAAACTCATGTCTCCTGCATCTCCTGAATTTCAGGTGGATTCTCTACCACTAAGCCACCATATTGATTAGTTATAGGTTTTAATTTTTCTTTTTTTTTTTAACTGTATGACAATTTATATAAAACTCAGTAAGAACGTGGGGAGTGCTAGGTACTAAGTATATATTAATTTCTGTCTTATGGCTTTCTAATTCCAAGATGAATGTATATATGAAATAACATATTTTGTAAAGGTAAGTATTTTGTAAATATAAGTAATTAATATTGCCAATGCTTAAAACTACAAGTTGTAAAAAAAGAAAGTGTTTGTCGTGTCTGACTGACCCCATAGAGTGTAGCCCGCCAAGTATAGATGTAGAACCCATCTACACTGAAGGCAGATTTTCTACTGTCTGAGCCACCAGGGAAATCATGTAGTCTAAATCACATTTGGTCACATATTATTTGGTCATAAAGTATATGTCTGCTGGTCCTTTTCTTTAACAGGCAATGAAATTTTGAAAATTATAAATATACCATAAAGTGATAATCAGTAGATAAACTCTACAATATTTTAGTTATTTTTTCATGTTAGAATTCCTATGAAGCTGTTATAACATTCCAATCTGTATTCTGAAACCCTCAAGTCCCCAAATTCTGTTTTCAACTGTATAATCCTGTAGTAATCTAATCTTCAAAACACCACAGAAGGAATTACTTTTGTCTTCGGTCTACTTCTTCCTTATTTCAATAAATGGTACTAACACATATTTGTTCTTTTAAAGCAAAAGCGCAGGATTAATGTCTTCCTTGATGTCTTCCTTCACACACACAAAAAATCCCACACAATCCCACACACTAAAAAAAAGTCTGATGGCTTCTCCCTCTTATACATCTCCTCTGTCTTTTCATACTCATGGCCATTACCTCAGTACCACTGCGTTTCCTTTCCTGGACTATTCCTATAGCTTCATTACTGATTCCCTTGATTTTAGCCTTATTCGTCATCAATCCAAATTCCATGCTGAGTCATCAAAAGAACATATGATCGCATGTTTCTTTAGCCTAAATATTAACACGGCCTCTGCTGCCCTTTAAAATTGGCTGCTACTTGTCTCTCAGGTCTCATTTCTCTTCACCCTTGTATATTCCAGTCACACTAGGCTTCATTCTGCTCTGCTTTATGCATGCTCTTACTCTGAATATGCATCAACACCTTGTGAATCAGTTTCCTAATACCTCTCCTTTCTACAAACTCTTACTTCCATGTCATCTCCTCAAGGCAGCCTTCCCTAACACTTAAATCTAGTTGAAATTTCTTCTTAGAGCCTCTCATGGTACTACAACTCCTTTCACAAAGTATTCACAACAGTGTATTGAATTCTCTATTGTTTATTTGTTCAAACACACTGAAGTTCTCTGATAGACATAACTGCTTTGTTCTCAGATATGTCTCCAGTATTTTCCTAATGTCTGAGAAGTAGTAATCACCCAATAAATAAAGAAAGAAGGGAAAGAAGATAATGCATTGTTTATGAGAATGAAAGAACACAACTTATTATTAAGTATGTACGGGTGCTGCTGCTGCTGCTGCTGCCAAGTCGCTTCAGTTGTGTCCGACTCTGTGCGACCCCATAGATGGAAGCCCACCAGGCTCCCCCATCACTGAGATTCTCCAGGTAAGAACACTGGAGTGGGTTGCCATTGCCTTCTCCATGTATGGGTGCATTCACCTATAAATTGGAATTAGTGGGAGTCAAATAAGATAAAAAGGTTCAATGCCATTGTTTCTAATTTTGTTCTAAAGTACCATCATATTTATTTATTTAAAAATTGGCTATGGTTATAGATAGAATATTCAGTTAGTAAAATGTAAAGCACTTTGCCAGGTATTCTCAGAGTATATATTAGAAGACCAAGCAGGAAATTTACCAAAGACAAATACAAACATCTTCATAGTGAATGAAGAGATATTCAAAATTATGTGTTTTTAAAGGTATAAATCTGTATTCATTGGGGATATTAATGAATGTTCTTCAACTTAGATATAAGAAAGGAGATAACTGGGTTGTTTAATTTTTTTGTATGGAGCTGTATGAGTTGTTTGCATATTTTAGAAGTTAATCATTTGTCAGTTGTTTCATTTGCAAATATTTTCTCCCAATCTGAGGGTTGTTTTTTTGCTTTGTTTATGGTTTCCTTTGCTATGCAAAAAAGTTTAAACTTAATCGTGTCTCACTGGTTAATTTTTGTTTTTATTTTCTGAGGTGGGGAGGGGATCAAAAAAGATCCTGCCATGATTTGTGTCAGAGTGTTTTGCCTATGTTTTTCTCTAAGAGTTGAATAGTATCTGGCTTTACATTCAGGTCTTTAAACTCATTTTGAGTTTATTTTTGTGTATGGTGTTAGAGAATGTTCTAATTTCATTCTTTTACATGAAACTGTCCAGTTTCCTCAGCACTCCTTATTGAAGAGACTGTCTTTCTCCATTGTATATTGTTGCCTCGTTTGTCATAGATTAGGTGACCATAGGTGCATGAGTTTATCTCTGGGCTTTCTATCCTAATCCATCGAACTATATTTCTGTTTTTTTGTGCCAGTACCATACTGTCTTGATTACTATAGCTTGGTAGTAGAGTCTGAAGTGAGGGGGCCTGATTCCTCCAGCTCTATTCTTCATTTTCAAGATTGCTTTTGCTATTTGAAGTCTTCGTAAAGTATTTTGTTCTAGCTCTGTGAAAAATGTCTGGTAATTTGATAAGGATTGCATTTAATCTTTAGATTGCTTTGGGAATACAGTCATTTTCACAATATTGATTATTCCAATCCAAGTACATAGTATATCTCTCCATTTGTTTATATCATCTTTGATTTCTTTAATCAATATCTTAAACTTTTCTGTACATAGGTCTGTTGCCTCCTACTTTTAGCTATTTTCTTCTCTTTTTTGCAATGGTAGATGGAATTGTTTCCTTAATTTCTGTTTCAAATCTTGAGTTGTTAAATAACCAGAAGACCTAAATAGACATTTCTCCAAAGAAGACATACAGATGGCCAACAAACACAAGAAAACATCCTCAACATCACTAATTATTAGAGAAATGCAAATCAGAACTACAAAGCGGTCTCACCTCACACCAGTCAGATTGGCCACCATTTAAAAAAAAAAATCTGCAAACAATAAATGCTGGAGAGGGCATGGAGAAAAGGGAACCCTTCTGCACTGTTGGTGGGAATGTAAATTGATATAGCCACTATGAAGAACAGCATGGAGGTTCCTTAAAAAACTAGAAATAGAATTTCCATATGACCTAGCAATCCCACTGCTAGGTGTATATCCAGAGAAAATCTTAACTCAAGGAGCCATATGCACCCCAGTGTTCATAGCAGCACTATTTATAATAGTCAGGACATAGAAGCAGCCTAAATGCCCATCGACAGAGGAATGGATAAAGAAATGGTACATATATACAATTCAATATTATGCAACCATAAAAGGGAATAATTTGGTCATTTGTAGAGATGTGAATGGACCTAGAGGCTGTCATACAGAGTGAAATAAGTCAGAAAGAGAAAAAAACAAATATCATATTTAATGCATATATGTGGAATCTAGAAAAATGTTATAGATAATCTTATTTAAAAAACAAATAGATTACACAGACATAGAGAAAAATGTATGGACACCAATGGGGTAGGGGGTGGGTAGGATGAATTGGGACATTGAGATTAACATATATACACTATTGATGCTATGTCTAAAATAGATATCTAATGAAAACCTACTGCATAGCTCAGAATATATCACTCAATGTGCTATGCTAACCTAAATGTGACAGAAATCTAAAAAAGATGGGGTATATTTATATGTATAGCTGGTTCACTTTACTGCAGAAATTAATATTGTAAAGCAACTATACTGCAATAAAAATTAATAAAATTTCTTTTAAAAAAGAAGGAGATGACAAATTATGAGGTTTCTACCAGGGAAGTGATTGCAGGAGTTCGGGACTACTATAAGAGGTCATATAGGTAGTGGAATTTAGAAATCATACTGTGGAGTCAGAACTGAGATTTAAGGATTTGGAAATCCTAATTCAGAGTTAGGGCAGTTGTGCTTTGTCTAAGGTCATGGGTAGAGTAAATAGCAAGACATTATGACATCTATACAAATGAAATATAATTACTTAAAAGAGAACCTTAACCAAAATAATCACTTAATATTTTCCTTGCTGCTGCTGCTGCTAAGTTGCTTCAGTCGTGTCCAACTCTGTGCGACCCCATAGATGGCAGCCCACCAGGCTCCCCCGTCCCTGGGATTCTCCAGGCAAGAACACTGGAGTGGGTGGCCATTTCCTTCTCCAATGCATGAAAGTGAAGAGTGAAAGTGAAGTCGCTCAGTTGTGTCGGACTCTTAGCGACCCCATGGACTGCAGCCCACCAGGCTCTTCGTCCATGGGATTTTCCAGGCAAGAGTACTGGAGAGGGGTGCCATTGCCTTCTCCGTGATATTTTCCTTGTATCTTGTAAATAATAAAGGATAGAATATGCAAATAACTTCAATCCCAAGGACATCATTCATAAGATAAAGCAACTAGGATATCTAAATGACACTTCTAATGTTTTTTGAGACAAGTAGACTCACTTTAATGTATATTTATTGGTCTCAGAGTAACAACTTATTCAGTGAAGAAAAAATTGCTGTGAAAATGTCACCATCATAAAATGTATGATATTTTACTTTAGCAGATTGAAAATGGCCCAGAAAGCATGGGGCGATATTGGTGAAAATGAAGAGTCAATTGCTACGGCAAATGTGCAGTGCAGTTGGTGGCAGAAAGAGGATCATGGTGTATACAGGTTGTTAAATACCTTTTCATAGAACTAGAAGCAACATTTGATGACAAAAATTTTTTTAACCTACAAGGCACTGAAAAAAAAGATGTGTATATTTTTAATGCAATTTTTTAAAAAAACAGTCTTTTGGACTCCGTGGGAGAAGGAGAGGGTGGGATTATTTGGGAGAATGGCATTGAAACATGTATAATATCCTATATGAAACGAATCACCAGTTCAGGTTTGATGCATGATACTGGATGCTTGGGGCTGGTGCACTGGACCCAGAGGAATGGTATGGGGAGGGAGGAGGGAGAGGGGTTCAGGATGGGGAACACGTGTATATCTGTGGTGGATTCATGTTGATGTATGGCAAAACCAATACAATATTGTAAAGTAATTAACCTCCAATTAAAATAAATAAATTTATATTAAAAAAAAAAGACGTAATGAACTTCAAGGGCTTCCCTCGTATCTCAATTGGTAAAGAATCTGCCTGCAATGCAGGAGCTCTGGGTTCAATTCCTGTGTTAGGAAGGTCCCCTGGGGAAGGAAATGGCAACCCACTTCAGTATTCTTGCCTGGAGAATTCCATGGACGGAGGAGCCCAGCAGGCCACAGGCCATGGAATCGCAAGAGTTGGACATGACTTAGTGACCAAACCACAACCACCAGAATGAACTTCAAGAAAAGGAGAACAGGAAAACAATAAATATTGATTAATATTTGTGGAAAGCATTTGAGACAAAAAATGAAACATCTCAAACATGATATTTTGAGTGAAAAATGTGTATTTTTTTCAAAAAAGCACTAATGAAGACTGGATTTTAAAAATAGCAACAGTGAAACTGATTTTTTTACTTTACTTCATTCAAGTATGCAACCATCATTGTATCTCCAATTAAGAAATTATGATAAGAAATTCATATATCCTTTCTCAATCCTTTCTCATATGTCCACTCAATTTTTTTTAAATAAAGTTTTCTCTTAATAATAATAATAATAAAACTTAAAAAAAAACTAATCCTAACCCTAACACTATTTGTTGGAAATCTTAATGCAACGTTATTAAAGTACAGCATTTTTCCATATTTCCTAAATGTAGGCACATTGAGTTTTGACTTTTGGATAATGAACACCTTAGAAGCTGATTACTTCCTTAGACTTAAATATATTCCTAGAAGATGATTAAAATCATCCTGGAGAGTAAATATTACAAGGAAATTACACTTCTAATTATGTTAAGTGGGACTGGTATAAGCATATGTTTATAACTAATACTTTTTTTTTTTAAGTTTTGCATTATCTTTGTAACTTGCTACAGACTAGATGTCTGTGTCTTTCAAAACTAGCATGTTGAAACTTAACTCCTAGTGTGATAGTATTTGGATGTGGGGCCCTTGGGAGGTGATTACCTTATGAGGAGAGAGCATGAATGAATGGAAAATACCCCAGAGAGCTACCTTCCTTCTACCATGTGAGTGTGGAGTGAGAAGAGAGTGGTCTATGAACCAGAAAGAGTTCTCACCAGACATCAAAGTCTCACTAGACTTTCTCTTGAACTTCCCATCTTAAACTTCTTCCAGAACTATGAGAAATTAATTTCTTTTGTTTTTAAGTCACCAATCTACAGTATTTGCTACAGCAGCCCTAACAGATAAAGGTAAAACTGTAAAGCAAATTCAAATTACAATAAACATATGAGGAAGAGAAAAACTATTATCATTTGCATGGAAGAAGATGTCCAGTGTTATTATGCATTTAGAGATAAGGCTATATATAAAAGTACAGGTAAGACTTGAGTTATTTGAAAAACTCTTAGCAGTAAAGTGCCAAAAAACATATACCAAAGAATCATGCACATTGGATAACTCTACACTTCCTAATATTTAGTGAACTTGGTTGGTTATTATTTCTGAACCTCAATTTTTCTTTAAAATTGAGATAATAATGTATACATTGCTGGCTTCATTGAAGGAATATGTGCAACAGAATACATAAAGCCTGGCCAATTTTAGCAGCATAGTATGAATGTAACAATGATAAATATTTTGCTCACACATGCTATAGTAAAAATTTGGTCTTTAATCTGCAAAATTATACAATATGAAAAGGAGAAGTTAATTTTGCCCTGAAGTTTCATTGAAACTTTTAAATATAACTTGAAATATCATTCAATGCACATGAATTTATGAGTTATTATGTAGAATGCTGAAGCTGAAGCTCCAATACTTTTGCCACCTGATGCAAAGAGCTGACTCATTGGTAAAGACCCTAATGCTGGGAAAGATTGAAGGCAGGAAGAGAAGAGGGCAACAGAGAATGAGATGGATGATGGCATCACTGAATCAAAGGCCATTTATTTGAGCAAATTCTAGGAGAAGTGAAGGACAGGGAAGCCTGGTGTGCTGCAGTCTATGGTGTCAAAAATAGTCAGGTATGACTTAGCGACTGCACAACAATTCAAAACATGTCCCCTCTGACAAATAACACTTGGCACATGCAGGTGAGAAAGAGAAAAAAATTCTAAGTCCCTTTCTTTTATTATAATAAAAAAAAATTATCATAATATCACCAGGAAGGCCTGAAAGAAGACACGGTTTGATAACGATAAAATGGTTGGAATGATAAATAAAACAACTTATAAGTGTGATGGTATCAGTGGTTTTGTATAAAGGAAGGGAAGATTTTGAATTCTCAAATCTTGGTCTGGAAATATGAAGAAAATATTGAGATTTGAGAAGGAAAAAATGAATTTTTTAATATGTGAAGTGTACTTAACTGAAAATAAATCAAGAAGAATAAGATGGTAAGTTGATAATCATAAGTAGCAGCAGAAATAGAACTAATTGTTATTGAATGCATTCAATATTCCTGAGGCTATAGTGAGCTACTTTATACTTTATCTCATTCAAACTTCATAATAGTACTATTACTAACAGCCATTGCCTTGTAGAAATGAGAAAGATATTATGTTATATAGGATACACAATTTGCCTTGAAGCCAGATTCTTGAATTGTCATTTTAAATTAAGTATAATAGTGTAGAAATTATGCTTTGCTTTCTAAAGCTCTAATTTATCAATATCATATGAAAAACATACATGTATGACTTAGTGCCTCACCCCATCTTGTCTAATTCATGTTTGCACATTCAAGGAATCAATTTACAGATAAAAGTGTGCAATGAGACATATTCACCCAGACAGACACATGGATAAAATTGATAGATATTTGTACATACCCATGTATGCAAGCATGCAGAAACACATGCACACATACAAATATCATTCTAATTTTGACAATTTACTTTAGAGGGCAGCTGCCCCTTAGAGAGGAGTTTCAGTTACAATGAATACAATACAACCACTAATCACAACATCCTTTAAGCTTCACTTTGAAAATGTGTATTTTATTTTTAGGTGTGAGAGGATAAGCATGTTTTACACTAGCTTTGTAGCAGTGACCAAGCAGAAGAAAGGTATTTCAATGTGACTCTTCAGATAAAAATAGTTATGAGCTGCCCAAATATCCTGATCTTCTTCCCTCATGCCTTGTACTGGAGCACCTTTTAAAATTATATGCTATTAGTTGATTTCTGCAGTTTTCTTTTTTTGCAGTTCCTCAGCCTATTTTATTCACTACAGGATAGAGAGGAAGGAAACTTTGACTTAAGACAAAAGATCCCTAAATACTCTCAGAGCTGCAAGCTGCACTGCAACAGCAAGTGAGCTCATCACAAATTTCTTCATTGACAAGAGGAAAATAGAGCTGTCTTTGTTTCCTCCTGCCCTCATTACTTGTGCTATTGTGAGGAGAAAACAGATAGAAGGCATGACAAATATACCTTGGGGCTATGATTCTATTGTACCTATAAATCCTTTTCCCAATTTAATTAGACTAGAGATGTGTGTAAACCTACGTGACTAAACTCTCATGGGTTTGTCATGTGACAAACCCTAGTCTGTTTTAATCTTATTTCATTAGTCTATTGAACATATTTGCAGAGGAAATTTAATAATCTTACACTATTTAGAAATACTTTATTTTTAGGATTTCTCATCTCTTTTCATTTATCTAATTTCCATTTCCTGTAGAAATTGTCATAGTAATTTCATTTGGAATCAATTCCTTGGTCTGATTATGATTCTGCTGGTGTTATATAGTAACTTAATAATAGTTCTTAGGCAGTTAAGTCACTGGAGCTAATTTATAGTGGAAATGCAGATGGAATAATATATTGCTGCTCCACTGAATTTCAAAGGAATTCATTATGATTAATAATATTACAACAGCAATAGGAGGAAGTAATGATGATTTGCCACAAGTTGTAAAGACTCATTGAATAGTTTTAATCTTACTATATTTAAACATTGAACTGAAAGTAAATTCAGCAATACTCAGTAATGAGATTTGGGATTCATAATAATGCCATTAATCATAACTAGGTTTTGTAAATTTTATGGCAAAGACTACATGATATCTGCTGGATTTGATTTAAAATATTTTACTGATTTTAAATTAAGCTATCGGTGTGAGATTTGAAGCCTGTGGTGATTAAGTCTTTACAAAGGCCATATTTGTTCTAAGTGATTGATAGGTTTAATTCTCTCTAGTGACTATTCCATATTTACACCCAAATTCAACTATTTCATACAATTAAGAGAAGTAGAGAGCTTTAGGGAAAAAGAACAGTGCTCTAATAAAAAATACATTAACACTCACTTTTCTGTTTCTTAGGCATCCCTGGCCATTGGGGTCAATATTAAATCTAGATGCATTTTTAAAAATGAGTTTAAGAAATGAATAATTGCGAAGTTTCTAACTCCACATTAAAGACTTAGGATATAAATATAAAGAACTCAGGCTGCTCACTCTCGTGGAATTCCCAATAAAGTAGATGCAAAGCCACATACAACTAAATATTACACAATATAAAACTTTCTCTCCTGTAAGCTGGAAAATACTCCAAAGAAAGAACAATTCTTTCTGCTTGAATAGTTCACAGAAACTTCATAGATAAGATAACATTTTTAGGCAGACTTGATGGATGAAAGAAATTCCAGCTGTCGGGGATGGCATGGAAAACATGTGCCAAAAATATTAGCAAAGAAATGATAATGCTCAGTGACCACATTATTTGAAAAGATCTCAGATTTTTCTTGTATATGTGTGTTTCAGTTGACTTACCTGTAAACTATGTTACTTCTATGTTATTGTGATAATTTATACATATCTAACAGAATTATCATCACTGAACACATTTGAATAGTCAAGATCACCTTGTGATATTGTAAATACATTATTTATTTTGATATGAAATACTTATGATGGTAATGTTAGAAAAATAGAGAAAATGGAATAACAGGTTCAACAGAAAAGAGGTAAGATGCTTTATCATTGACTGGTCAAGATCATGGACTAAGTCCCATTTTATCCAAAATTAAGACATATGGGGAAATAAATAAGTAGGAAAAAATAAGGGATAAATAGGCAATATGTAAAATTGGTAGACAGTAAGAAGTCAGCAGTAAGAGGCTTAAGCTTGACAAGAATGAATGGGCAGAGACTTGGTACAAGCAAAGAGAGGTAGGTTCTCAAGGGATGGAAAGTAAGTAAGAGTGGCAATTCTTGGGAAACTAATCAAGTAAGCCCTTCCAGATTTATGAGCATTTCTATGAGAGCAGAGAAATTCTCAAAGAGCTTTCCCAAGGAAAAAGTAAGAACAATTCATAGTTCTGAAGAATAGCCTAGACGTATATCATAAAATGTCACCTCAGAGGCCTCTATGGTACCATGGCATTAAATTCTATTAACCTTCAAACTGTGAACATGAATGTTGTCTTTGAATTTTAAAAGGTTAAAAAAATGCTAAATTCTTTGCTGGATCAAGGCAACACTGATTAATTTACTTGAAATAATATCTGGTGAGCCAGAACAAATTTCTATCCAAATCTTCAATGATTGTTTTTACAAATAGTTTAAAAAAAAACCCCTACAATCTGTACAGAGAATGTAAGAGATTGGTGTTCCTATAAGAGTATTTTTAATATATAAAAAAAGGAAATCTTGAGACTTGACCCAATTCTTATAAAAAATTAAATAAAAATTTCAAGATCAGTTGTAGTTGAAAGAGCTTTCAGGAAGAGGTTCTGTCATAGTTAGGTTATAAACTGCACAAAGTCAGGACTTTTATTTTGCTATTCTTTGATTCATTGCCAATAAATGTGTGTTGGTTGAACAAATGGAAATGTAAGTAAAACATTATAAGACTAATTATACAGAAAAAAGTAACTTTCAAATAAGACCACAGCTATTATATTCCAAATAAATAAACTTTGAATGTTATTCATCCTTTGAAAATGCTAAAAAGACTTTCCATTCCAGGATTCCTAAGTTAGATAACAATTATGCTTTTAGAATCAGTTGTCCTTGTATTGAAGCAAATATAAGATAAGCTAATGATTTTAAATTTGTCAATACCAGTTCTTCATAAAATATACCTTCAGTGACAAAACAATATGATTTCTCCACATCACTGAAGGCTATAGAGCATTAATTTATTGCTTCCAAAATTTATGTTTATATATGAATGAAAAATATTTCTTAATAGTTATATGCTTGTATCTTTACTATGTATTCAGAATATAGTTTAGTTCTATTTTTGGATAATTATAAAATCTATCACAAGGACAAGCAATAAAAGTTTCCTGAAAATGTAAGATTTGGACTATTTCATAATAATATTCTCTGCATTATTAATAGTTTATTGTGTAAGCACATTTAGCCTATGTGATGAAGGTGATTCTGACTCAAACAGTTATTAAGTTTAGGTTACTTAGTGCATATTCTTTTGCCTTCCTGGAAAGAGCTTTGTTATCACCATTAATACATAGCATAATTGAGGAGCTGTTTTGCCCAGTATCTAAATGTGCATCATTAATGAACCTAAAATGAACTCAAGTTCCCAGATGTCAGGAAAACCTCATTGTTTTCCTGATAATGTGTCTCCAAATATACCAGGCAGATGCATTCACTTGCAGCCTGTTTTACTTCATTTCAACACTTTGGAGGAGGAGTGCATCAGTGGGGTTTACCAGTAGATCTACATATTAGTATTTTTTCTATTTTAACAAAGAAATAAAATAGAATAACTATGCCACATGTTATTTATGATGGTTTTAGTCTAGAAGATTTATACAACAGTCAACAGATAGATCTTTAAATAATACCTGAAAAAAATTACTAAGTGAAAATGGACATAAGTAAATTCTTTTCAATTCTCCCCACATTTAAAAATAATCTTACAAGCATTAAGTAATAATAAAACTGGAGTGGAGTGATAAAAGTTAACTAAACTTATAACTTTGATCACTTTGTAATGTATACTAATATTAAATCAGTATGTTGTATACCTGAAATTAATATACTGTTATATATCAATTTGTACTTCTATTTAAAATATATAAATAAATAAAACACATTTGTGTGATTAACAGACTAGAGTTGTCTGTTCTGTGTTCCTACTAACCAGTGTGCAGGCAATATGAATGAAAACTGTTTGTAAGTAAAATGATTAGGAGAGAAGCTGATTTGAGTTTTGTTTTCTTCTAGTCTTAAAGTGAAAGTGAAAGTCACTCAGTCATGTCCAACACTTTGCAACTCCATGAACTATACAATCCATGGAATTCTCCAGTCCAGAATACTGAAGTGGGTAGCCGTTTCCTTCTCCAGGGGATCTTCCGAACTCAGGGATGGAACCCAGGTCTCCTGCATTGCAGGAGGATTCTTTATCAGCTGAGCCCACTGGGAAGCCCTCTAGTTTTAATGGTAACCTCTTTTCCACTTAGATTTTAAGATGCCCATTTATCCACAAATACATTTCAACTTTACTTTTCATAAAGAGAGAGTATGTCTTCTCTCTTTATGAGAGAAGAAAACAAATCACTGGACCACATCTTCTTTCTATTCCAAACAATATTGGGGGGAACTTTTTTCTCACAAGAGTGAAACATAATTTAAGAATTAGAAGGTTAAAAGTGTTGTTTTGCTTTCTAAAATAACAAGAATAGGTATTAACTATTCAAAATTTGAATGTAATTTTCACAATTTCAAGAGGATTATTTTCATTTCCATTATTTACCCTTTAATCCTGAGCAAACTTGGGTTATCATATGTTCTTCCTGATTGGAAAGTGAATTCTATGAGAAAATGACTAAATTCAACCCACTTTCTATTAACAGGATGAAAGGCTTGAATGTGAGAAGTAATAGCCCAAGTCCTTCAAAATGTCACAGTCAAATAATTTTGACAACTTCTCAAAATAGGATGTTAGAGTAGGCTTCCTTCAAGAGATATAAACCTTTATTTTATTTATTTTTTATTTTGTATTGGAGTATAGCTGTGTTAGGTAAGAAGTTAGGCATGAGCAACGAGGGGCAACCTCACTGAAAAAGATTTAAGATAGTTTCTAAACCCCACCCCAGACATGCCCAAATGCAGCCTAGGAGAGCTCACAGATATGCTGCAAAATAACCACCGGAACTTTTCTAGCTCCAGCACATGTGCTCTAGGTACACAGGGATACAGACTAACTACAGGGGCTTTTCCAACTCTGGCCCATGCACCCTTGAGGCATAGTTGTGTCCTCAAATGATCTTAGGCAGCAGGACGCCACTAAAGGTTCATAAATATTCTATACATACATACATCTGATTACAACAGACTGAATTATGGGAAATACATGTGGATAACAGCCTGTTGTTATTTAAATTGCAACTGTTAATCAAAACTGTCAGTCCATGCCCAGCTAGGTGAATGTTTAAAAGCCCTGTCTTGAAAACCCCTTGTACTAGATCACTCTGGAGCCAGTGCCTCTCTTGGCTTGGACACCTCTCTACAGAGATACTCCAGGGCCAGTGCCTCTCTTGGGCTTCCCTGGCAGCTCAGAGAGTAAAGAATCTGCCTGCAATGCGGGGAGACCAGGGTTCAATCCCTGGGGCGGGAAGATCTCCTGCAGGAGGAAATGACCACCCACACTAGTATTCTTGCCTGGAGAATTCCATGGAGAGAGGAGCCTGGTGGGTTACAGTCCATGGGGTTGCAGAGTTGGACACAACTGAGTGACTAACACACACACACACACTGCCTCTCCTGGCCAGGCTCACCTCTCACTTGAAGTGTTCATTCTATTCTTTCCCTAATAGAATTGTTTTTGCTGTGGGTAAGATCTCAGATTCTTCTTTGTGTCCTTACCAAGAACTGAGGCCCAAAAGGGAGGGTCTTCCTCTACCATCTCCCTACCTGGTAACAGTTGTCTTACAATATGTTAGTTTCTGCTGTACAGCAAAGTGAATCAGTAGATATATACATATATTGACTTCTTTTCAGTTTTCCTTTCCATATAGGCCACCACACAGCACTGAATAGGGTCCCCTATGCTATACAGTTGTTTCTCATTAGTTATCTTATACATGGTAGTGTATATATGGAGAAGGCAATGGCACCCCACTCCAGTACTCTTGCCTGGAAAATCCATGGATGGAGGAGCCTGGTAGACTGTAGTCCATGCGATCGCTAAGAGTTGGACACGACTGAGTGACTTCTCTTTCACTTTTCTCTTTCATACATTGGAGAAGGAAATGGCAACCCACTCCAGAATTCTTGCCTGGAGAATCCTAGGGATGGCGGAGCCTGGTGGTCTGCCATCTATGGGGTTGCACAGAGTTGGACATGACTGAAGCGATTTAGCAGTGTATATATGTTAATCCCAATCTCCCAATTCACTCCACCTTCCCTTCCCCCTTGATATTCATAAGCTGGTTCTCTACATTTGTGTCTCTATTTCTGTCTTGCAAATAAGTTCATCTTTACCATTTCTCTAGATTCCACATATAAGCCATATTATATGAAATTTTCTCTTTCTGACATACTTTAGTCTTTATGAAAGTCTCCAGATCTATCCACATCTCTGCAAATGGCATTATTTTATTCCTTTTCATAAAGGAGTAATATTCTATTGTATATATGTACCATATCTTCATCCATTTCATTGCTGATGAATGTTTAGGTTGATTCAACATTCAGCTGTTGTAAATCATGCTGCAGTGAGCTGTTGTATAAGAATATATCTTTTTGAATTGTTTTATTCTCCAAGTATATGCCTAGGAGTGGATTGCTGGATTATGCGGTAAGTCTCCTTATTGTTTTTTGAGAAATCTTCATGTTGCTCTTCATAGTGACTGTACCAATTTACATTCCTAACAGTGTAGGAGGCTTCCCATTTCTCCACATCTTCTTCAGCATTTATTGTTTGTAGATATTTTGATGATGGCCATTCTGACTGGTGTGAGGTGATACCCCATTATAGTTTTGATTTGCATTTCTCTAAAAATTAGTGATATTGAGCATCTTTTTGTGTGTTTCTTGGCTATCTGTATGCCTTCTTT
Organism: Aepyceros melampus; assembly: GCA_006408695.1. Classification (NCBI taxonomy): domain Eukaryota; kingdom Metazoa; phylum Chordata; class Mammalia; order Artiodactyla; family Bovidae; genus Aepyceros; species Aepyceros melampus. Next base: position 11,411 of record SJXQ01003615.1, on the reverse strand, counting down.
AGAGAAATATCTATTTAGATCTACATACTTCTTCACTGAGGTGTTTGTTTCTTTGATACTGAGCTGCATGAGCTGTTTGTATATTGGAGATTATCCCTTGTTGGTTGCTTTGTTTGCCTCTTGATGGGAGTGAAAGAGGAGAGTAAAAAAACTGGCTTAAAATTCAACATTCAGAAAACTAAGATCATGGCATCTTGTCCCATCATTTCATGGCAAATAGATTGGGAAACAATGGAAACAGTGGCAGATTTTATATTCTTGGGCTCCAAAATCACTGAAGATGGTGATAGCAGTCATGAAATTAAGAGATGCTTGTTCCTTGGAAGAAAAGCTGTGCCAAATCTAGATAGTATATTCAAAAGCAAAGATATTACCTTGCCAACAAAGGCCAATCTAGTCAAAGTTATCGTTTTTTTCAGTAGTCAAGTGAGTCAGTACGGATGTGAGAGTTGGATCATAAAGAAATCTGAGCGCTGAGGAACTGTTTCAAATTATGGTGCTGGAGAAGACTCTTGAGAATCCCTTGGACTACAAGGAGATCAAATCAGTCAATCCTAAAGGAAATCAGCGCTGAATATTCATTGGAAATACTGATGCTAAAGCTGAAGCTCCAATATTTGGCTACCTACTGCAAAGAGCTGACTCTTCAATACTGGGAAAGATTGAAGGCAGGAGGAAAAGGGGATGACAGAGGGTGAGATGGTTGGATGGCATCACTGACTCAATGGACATGAGTTTGAGCAAACTCCAGAAGATGGTTAAGGACAGGGAAGCCCAGGGTGCTGCAATCCATGGGGCTGTAGAGTTGGATACTACTGAGTGACTGAACAACAACAGATAACCATAGGTGTGTAGGTTTATCTCTGGGCTTTCTATCATGTTCCATTGATCTGTATTTCCGTGCCAGTACTTGTCTGTGGAATTCTCCAGGCAAGAATACTAGAGTTGGTTGCCATTCCCTTCTCCAGGGGATCTTCCCAACCCAGGGATTGAACCCAGGTCTCCCACATTGCAGGTGGATTCTTTACCATCTGGGCCACCAGGAAAGGCTTATAGGTGCTGAAATTTTCCCAAGATAGTTGCAGGGGTATTTATTCATAGTTTTCACACCTGTAATAAGAGATGTCAGATTCATTCCTTAGTTGCATGGCACTTGGGGCTCAGTTGTGGTTTTAGCCCCACCTCTGCATGTGGGCCTCCCACAGGGGTTGGCTCCCAAGACTGCCCTAGAGCTTTCAGTTCTACTCCAGTGAGGCAGGGCATGGAGATAACACAGATGCTAGAGTCACTGAGCCTCAGGGGAAATAGGTGTGTAGGGATCAGCAGCTGTGAGAAATCCAGCCCCATCGGTGATAACACAGTAGTGACCATGGGAATGAAAGATTAAGCCCTGGTGAGAGCCTGTCATTGCTCTTGCCCAATGGCAACCAATTGCCAGCCCTGGCAGGGGCCTTTTCTATTGTCCAACCATAAGTGCTAAGGGGCTTCCCTGGTGGCTTAGTGGTAAGTGTCCACCTGCAGTGCAGGAGACAGGAGATGAAAGTTTGATCCCTGGGTCAGGAAGATCGCCTGGAGGAAGAAATGGTAACCCACTCCAATATACTTGCCTGGGAAATCCCAGGGGCAGTGGAGCTTGGCAGGCTACAGTCTATGGGGTTGCAAAGAGTCAGACGTGACTGAGCAAATAAGCAGGCACGCAGGCATATAAGGTTAAACCCTGGCAGGGTCTTTTCTAGTGTTCAGCCTTAGGAGTAAGAGACCCAGCCCCAGCAGGGTCCTTTTCTAACACTTGGCTGCAGGTGAAAGAGGGTCAGCCCAGGTAGAGGCCTTTTCTAGAGTTCAACCACAAGTACAAGAGGGTCATTCCCCTTGGGAACCTTTCCTAGTGCCCGGGGTGGGGGATGGGGGTGGGTGTCGGTGTGTGTGTGTGTGTGTGTGGAGAGGCTGAAATGACAGCTCCAATCCCTGTGCTTCACTTAATAATGATGCCTTGCTTCTATGGCAGTCCACGTTTCCTCCGTAAGCATTCCCAGCTTTGTATTTCCTTACTCTTGGCCCCTCAGTCTGTCTCCTCACATCCAACAGCAGTCTTCTTTCAAAGTCTGATCTCCAATCTCCATGTTCCAGCACGCAGCACCCTTGTGCACCAACAGACATAAGTTCCAGGCTGGGGTGTGCAGGTCTATGGCATGAACCGTCCTTATAGGTCTTTTTCTGTCCAGCCTACCACACACCAGCCATTTCACTCTCCTCCAACATCCCCAGATACTCCTGTTCTGTCCCAACTGATTTCCACAGTGATAAAAGGGTTTCCCTGGATACAGGAATCTCTCTACTACTTCACCCCCAGGGGCACAGGTCCCATTCTGCTTCCTGTCCTGTTCTTTTTCACTTCTTTCTTTCTTTCATCCTACCCAGTTATGCAGGAATCTATCTTGTCCTTTCTGATGTCCAAGGTCATCTGCTAGTGTGGTACTCTGTGAGAATTGCTCCCTCTAAATATGTATATACATATATATACATATATAACACACATACATACATATATTCTATATACATTTGTGGAGACAGATGACCTCCAGATCTTCCTACTATCCTGCCATCTTGCTTTTTCTTATGCTTTTATTTCATTCAAGCTTAACTATTCTATTGTCATTGGTTACAATTTCAGCTATTTTCAGCTGTAAACCTTGAGATAATTATAAAATCTTTAACTCTTGATATGACTCACATGCACCAAAAAGTTGTCTTATTAACTACAAAATTCCAGAGGAGAAAACATTTCTTTACTCTTTCTCTTAATATGAAATTAAATATTTTTAGAGAAGCTAACTATTTGCATGCAGTGGCAAGGCAGAGGGCCTGTGTGATAATCATAGTGTCAAATTTCTCATGAAAATCTCACCTCAGGAGTCCAGAATGAAAATCAGGAACAGTTTTGAGAGAATCTCTTGATTGATCAAAATTTCAAGATAAAATCTGTAGCTCTCTGGCGTGATGTACTGATGGATTTTCCAACTCAAAGGTAAGCAACTGAGCCCCATAATTATTGGAATGAGCAAACATTGAAATGCACCCACCCCAACTCAAAGGAGGGATGCCCACTCATATCACTTCTATTTAACATGGTATTGGAAGTCCTAGCCATGGCAATCAGACAAGAAAAGGAAATAAAATTAGGCAAAATAAAAACAAAGAGACAAAATGGTATGCAAATAACTCTGTACAGAGAACCCTAAAGTCTTCACCCCAAAACTGTTAGAACTATTAAATGAGTTACAGAAGGTAGCAGGATGCAAGATTAATATATAAAAATTGTTGCATTACTATACAATAATAATGGTGTATCTGAAAGAAAAAAGCTTTTTAAAACCTCATTTAGACTTGTATCAAAAATACCTGGCAATAAACTTGTCTAAGGAGGTGAAAAAACCTATATGCTGAAATGTATAAAACATTGATAAATGAAATTAATTAGGCAAAATAAAAACAAAGAGACAAAATGGTATGCAAATAACTCTGTACAGAGAACCCTAAAGTCTTCACCCCAAAACTGTTAGAACTATTAAATGAGTTACAGAAGGTAGCAGGATGCAAGATTAATATATAAAAATTGTTGCATTACTATACAATAATAATGGTGTATCTGAAAGAAAAAAGCTTTTTAAAACCTCATTTAGACTTGTATCAAAAATACCTGGCAAGAAAAAACCTATATGCTGAAATGTATAAAACATTGATAAAGGAAATTCAAGATGATTCAGAAAGGAAAAAATAGTTGTTCTCTTGAATTGGAAGAAGCATGATTTTAAAAATGGCTACACTGTTCAAAGGATTCTACAAATTAGGTGCAATTCCCATCAAAGTATCATGGACATTTTTCACAGAAACAGAATAAATAATCATAAAATTTATACAAAACTGCAAAAACTTCAAGTTGCCAAAGAAATCCTGAGGAAAAAGAAAGCTGGACATGTAACTATCCCAAGCTTCATCTACACTACAAAACTATAGTAATTAAAACAGCATGGTTTTGACATAAAAATGGGCATATAGATAAAAGGAACAGAATTACAGAGTCCATAAACCCACACACCAATTGTCAACTAATCATCTATGACAAAGGAGGTGAGAACCTACAATAGAGAAAGACAGTCTTCAACAAGTAGTGCTGAGAGAACTAGACAGGTAGGTGTAAAATGATGAAATTAGAATATTTTCTAAAACCATTCACAAAAATGTTTTAAAGCCCTAAATTAAGACAGGACACTATAAACTTCTAGATGAGAACATAGTCTAGAGTCTTTTTGACATATATCATAGCCATATTTTCTTTGATCACTTTTCTGAGGCATCAGAAATAAAATAAAAATGAACAAATTGGATTTAATTAAGCTGAAAGTTTTGGCATGGTAAAGGAAACCATAAACAAAGCAAAAACATGGATATGGGAGAAAATATTTGAAAATACTGTAAGCAGTATGGATGGAATGGGAGATTATCATGCTTAGTGAAATAATTCAGACAAAAACATTACTAAACAATATTACTCATCTGTAGAATCCAAAAAATAATACCAATGATTCTATGTACAAAATAGAAACACATTTATAGACATAAAAACAAGCTTACAGTTATCAAAATGGAGAAAAAGGGGGAGAGAGAGACAAATTAGGGCTATGGGATTCACAGACACAAGACCCTGTATACAAAATACCTATTTTATATATTGAGCTATATGAGCTGTTTGTATTAGTTGTATAAACAACAGTGATTTACTCTATAGCACTGGGAATTATATATAATCTTTTGTAATAAATTATAACCTGAGAAAAAACTGAATCACTATGCTATATACATGAAACTGACACAGGTATTATTATAAATCAACTACATTGAATAAAAATTGCAAATAGTTCATCACACTATAAATTTCCCTTAAATATGTATACATACATGACATATATGTGTGTGTGTGTGTGTGTGTGTGTGTGTGTGTGTGTGGTATATATATTTGCATAGAAAACCTGAGAATTGGAGTTACATGAGATTTTTAATTTTTCTATTTATGATTTTTTATTTTTGAACTTTATAAAATAAACAGCATTATTATTGAAAAGACAGAGTAGACAATTTAAAAGTATAATCTCTTCCATCTAAATGAATACTAATACAATATAGACTTGTATGATCTCTTTATTATTAGTCTCAAAAATATATCATAAAATTGCTTTACAGTCAACAATAGGTGGTATCTTTTCACGAATGCTCATAGTAGCTGCACACACACACACTCACACACACATTCAGGAACACTACATATCCTTTTCAGGACCATGGTATATTAAAAACAATTTCCTGAGGATCAAGATAGTAAAAGATTAACAGGACTTTAGAATCACATGATGCTTTAAAACTTGACTATTTTCTACTGTATTAGCTTTTGGAAATTATTTTTCCTTTTAAAATAAAATCTGTGTGGTTATAATCCAGCCTCTTAAAAATCTGAATTTATACTGTCCTTATGAGGTTTAAATTGAGAAATATACTTAAAATGCTTAGTAGAATGTTCAGCATGTTATAAAAAATAAATGCTCACCATTTTAATTGAATAATGACTACACATAATATACTGTGTAGGACTGTGGGGGGGAATGAAAATAATACCACAAAATGATTTATTCTTCCAGTGTAATTTTGGAACCAACACTTGTAAAATCTAGAGAGAATGTAAAATTCTATTTTCAGTGTGCCAATCAGCATCCATGGTGGAAATCTATTAACACATTACATATTTTGTTTCTTAGCTATTATAATAACAAGATAAAATTGGATAGTATAATACACTGACTTTTCTGATCATCTACCACTCTAGAAAGTGATGTTTATTTTCAGGTGACACATTTATCTATTTATGTAATATAATTTGAAATCTTTGGACAGTGAGGAAATGCTGCCCAAACATGAAAGATTTCTTGACATCATCATTTTCTGAGTCTTGAAATTCCCAACTGCTACAATATGCCTTATTTGCAGTATCAGAGTTAGCATTTCAAAAAAGTGAAAGTGAAAGCCGCTCAGTCTTGTCTGACTCTCTGTGGCCCCATGGACTGTAGTCTGTCAGGCTTCTCTGTCCATGGAATTCTCCAGACAAGAATACTGGAGTGGGTAGCTGTTCCCTTCTCCACTGAATCTTCCCAACCCAAGGATCAAACTCAGGTCTCCTGCATTGCAAGCAGATTCTTTACCATCTGAGTCACCAGGGAAGACCTTTCAAGGTTAGAATTTCACAAATACATTACTTGCCAACATTTCTATACATCAAGAAATTACCTATCATTGTTATTCAAACCTTTGCTTCTGCCAATTTGAGAACAATTTATCAAAGAATGCCCACCTTGAGTAATCTTTCAGAATAAAATTATGTTATCTTTCTGTAAGAGAATAATTCTAATATAGCGGAGTGTCATAGGGAAACAGACCTTGACCAGTTTCTTATTGGAATACATTGACTACTTTGTTCTTCTCCAGTTTGGAAAAGGAGAGAAGCAGGGTAAGGAGATGGATGAAGTCATGAACTAATGTGTTCCTGTGTAATTTTGTTCTTTGTTGAAACATCTTTCCTGTTTCTTGATGAGTGTCACAAAATATAATCAGCTATTTGTGAAAAGCATATCAGGATATATTTTAGAAGACTTTGAGGCAATTCAAGCAAAGGATAAAAGAGTGAATTGGTATATATATTTATATATATGATGTTCAGTGAGATTTTGTCCTCTGATTTGAAAGGTTAAGATTACATAAAATTCTACTTTTGTTTCTGCTATGTGAACTTTATGATATTTTATAAATTCTCTTGACTTCCTCTCTTTTAAAAAAGATTTTAGTTTCCTACCACAAGAGATATTTTGGACAGCTATCATTATACTGAAATACACGCAAATACCAGAGTTTCAGAAGCCAATTCAGTCAATTGCAATTGTTATTATTTTTAATCTTGGCAAATTAATCAGCTCTAAGACTCTCCAAGGCCCCCACACCTCTCAATAAGGAAATTATTCTCATTTGGAAATTCTTAACTGTGAATTAATGGTGGCTCAGAGGTTAAAACATCTGCCCGCAATGCAGGAGACCTGGGTCCGATCCCTGGGTTGGGAAGATTCCCCTGGAGAAGGAAATGGCAACCCACTCCAGTATTCTTGCCTGGAGAATCCCATGGACGGAGGAACCTGATGGGCTACAGTCTACGGGGTCGCAAAGAGTCGGACACGACTGAGCGACTTCACTTTCATTTTCAATCATAGAAAAGTAAATAGATTATGCAACACATGTGTAAAATCTGAATTAAATATAGGAGTGTGGACAAAAATGGTTCACAATGTTTTGCAGTATAACCTTTTAATTAACAGTAGTAGTGAACTTCATTGCATAACTGTTTGAAATAATGAACCATATTAGCCAGCTCTGAGGATGATGAAATTGACACTGCATCCACCCAGAAACAATCATTTCCAAGTTTTACTGAATTATTATGAAAGCAACAATCTGTAGGTGAACCTAAGTATTATTTAGTTGGAAAATTAGCCAACTACTTAAGATATATTTTACTGAAATTAAATAACCAATGTTTCTATAAAAATGGTATAATCTATTATATACTATCTAGCATAAACAGGATGGTGGAGTAGAAGGACGTGCGTTCATCTTCTCTGTGAGAACTCCAAAATTGCAACTAACCATTGAACAACCATTGACAGGAGAATGTTGGATCCCACCAAATAAAGGTACTCCATGTTCAAGGGCAAAGGAGAAGCCCAACAAGATGGTAGGAGGGACAAAATCATGTTTAGAAATCAAACCCCATACCTATCAGAGATGCTTGGAGGACTTAAAACAAACTTTGTGCACACCAGGACCCAGGACCTCACAAGAGACTCAGCCAGACCTGCCTTTGAGTGTTTGAGTGTCTCCTGTGGAGGCATGGGTCAGCAGTGGCCTGCCTTGTGGACAGGGGCTCTGGCTGCAGCAGATATGGGAGGAGTGGCATGCAAGCCCAATCACAGAAGCACCGAGCAAACAACCAACAAACTGGAGGACAATTATGCCAAAGAAATTCTTGCATTGTTTTAAATGTTCTAGGGCCCACAACAGATTTCCCAATCTGGGGGTCTGGCAAAGGGATTGAGAACCCCTAGGGAATTTGACTTTAAAGGCCAGTGGGATTTGATTGCAGAACTTCCACGGGACTGAGGAAATAAGAGTCTTGGAGAGCACAAACCAAATTTTGTGCACACCAGGACCCAGGCAGAAAGAGCAGTGACCCCACAAGAGACTGAGCCAGACTTCCTGTGAGTGTCCAGGAGTCTCCAGTGGAGCCGTGGGCCTGCAGTGGCCTGCCATGGGGTCAGCGGCATTGAACACAACAGTCTTGGTATAAGTACTTTTGAAGAGAGCTGCTATTACCCCATCAGTGTTTGGCCTAAGGCTAACTGTAGGGAGGGAACATATCCCACAGAAAACTGGATTAAAGATTTACTGAGCATGGCCCTGCCCATCAGAGCAAGAACCAGATTCCCCCATAGCCAGTCTCCACCTCTCAGGAAGCTTCCAGAAGCCCTCTTATCCTTATCCATCAGAGGGCAGGCAGGATGAAAGCCATAGTTACAGAAAACTAACCAAACTGTTCACTTGGATCACAGACTTATCTAATTCCATGAAACTATGAGCCATGCTGTGTAGAGCCACCCAAGAAGGACGGGTCATGGTGGAGAGTTCTGACAAAACATGGTCTACAAGAGAAGGGAATGGCAAACCACTTCAGTATTTTTGCCTTGAGAAGCCCATGAAGAGTATGAAAAGGCAAAAAGATATGACACTGAAAGATGAACTCCCTAGGTCAGTAGGTGCCCAATATGCTACTGGAGAAGAGTGGAGAAATAGCTCCAGAAAGAATGAAGAGGCTGAGCCAAAGCGAAAATGACACCCAGTTGTGGATGTGACTGGTGATGGAAGTAAAGTCCAATGCTGTAAAGAACAATATTGCATAGGAAACTGGAATGTTAGGTCCATGAATCAAGGGAAATTGGAAGTGGTCAAACAGAAGATGACAAGAGTGAACATCAACATTTTAGGAATCAGTGAACTAAAATGGACCAGAACGGGCAAATTTAATTCAGACGACCTTAGAAGAAATGGAATAGCCCTCATAGTTAACAAAAGAGTCCAAAATGCAGTACTTGGAAGCAATCTCACAAATGACAGAATGATCTCTGTTCATTTCCAAGACAGACCATTCAATATCACAGTAATACAAGTCTATGCCCCAAAAATTATGCCAAAGAAGCTGAAGTTGAACAGTTCTATGAAGCCTAATAGACCTTCTAGAACTAACCCCCCCTCCCCCCACCACACACACACAAAGTCCTTTTCATCGTTACAGGGTACTGGAATGCAAAAGTAGGAATTCAAGAGACACCTGGAGTCACAGGTTAGTTTGGCCTTGAGGTACAAAATGAAGCAGGGCAAAAACTAAGAGTTTTGCTAAGAGTAGTCACTGGTCACAGCAAACACCTTTTTCCAACAATACAACAGACAACTCTACACATGGACATCACCAGATGGTCAAAGCCAAAAGCAGATTGATTATATTCTTTTCAGCCAAAGATGGAGGAGTTCTATACAGTCAGCAAAAGTAAGACCAGAAGCTGACTGTGGCTCAGCTTATGAACTCCTTATTGCCAAATTCAGACTTAAATTGAAGTAGGGAAAACCACCAGACCATTCAGGTGACCTAAATCAATCATTTACTATTACACAGTACACATGACAAAAAATTTAAGGGATTAGATCTGATAACTCTGAAGAACTATGTATGGAAGTTCATAGCACTGTACAGGAGGCAATGATCAAAAATCATACCCAAGATGAAGAAACAAAAAAAGGCAAACTTGTTGTCTGATGAGGCCTTACAAATAGCTGAGAAAAGAGGAGAAGTGAAAGGCAAAGAGAAAAAGGAAAGATATAGCCACTTGAATGCAGAGTTCCAAAGAATAGCAAGGAGAGATAAGAAAGCCTTCTTCAGTGATCAGTGCAAAGAAATAGAGGAAAACAATAGTATGGGAAAGACTAGAGATCTCTTCAAGAAAATTAAAGACACCAAGGGAACACTCATGCAAGATGGACACAGTAAAGGACAGAAATGGTATAGACCCAACAGAAGCAGAAGATATTAAGAAGAGGTGGCAAGAAAACACAGAACTACACAAAAAAGATCTTAAAGACCCAGATAACCATGATGGTGTGATCACTCACCTAGAGCCAGGCATCCTGCAGTGTGAAGTCAAGTGGGTCTTTGGAAGCATCACTACAAACAAAACTAGTGGAAGTGATGAATTCCTTCTGAGCTCTTTCAAATCCTAAAAGATGATGGTGTGAAAATGCTGCATTCAATATACCAGCAAATTTGGAAAACTCAACAATGGCCATAGAAGTGGAAAAGGTCAGTTTTCATTCTAATCCCAAAGATAGGCAATGCCAAAGAATGTTCTAACTACTGAACAATTGTCCTCATCTCACATGGTAGCAAATTAGTGCTCAAAATTCTCTAATCTAGGCTTCAAGAGTGTGTGTACTGAGAAATTCCAGATATTCAAGCTGGATTTGGAAAAGGCAGAAAGCCAGAGATCAAATTGCCAATATCCATTTGATCATAGAAAAAGCAAGAGAATTCCAGAAAAAACATTTACTTCTGATTATTTGACTACACTACAGCCTTTGACTGTGTAGATCACAACAAACCATGGAAAATTCTTAAAGAGATGAGAATACCAGACCACCTTACCTGCCTTCTGAGAAATCTGTATGTAGGTCAAGAAGCAACAGTTATAACTGAACGTGGAACAATGGTCTGGCTCCAAATTGGGAATGGAGTATGTCAAGTGCCGGGGTCCAGCCCCGGTGGATCCAGGGAATTCGAAGGGGAGACGGCATCGGCGAGGAAAACTTATTTATTATTAATATAAGATTAGATTAAGAAACAATAGTATAGTAGGAAAATTTAGATGGAGAAAAGGCTGAATAACTTGGTTTACATGGAAAGCCAATAAAGTTCCAGACAAGGAGCTTGCACCATCTACGTTAGGCCCCTGGCGTCTGTTTGAATATCGGAGAGTGCCCCATCCTGGGCGCTCTCTCTTACGGATCTTAGCAGCCGGGACAAGTAAGTAGACATGGTGAGCCTCCATGCCCCAGATGGGAATTTAGCCTGAAATTAGAGAAAATAAGAGACACGGGGGAAGCCCAGCATCAGTGCAAGACTCCAAAATGGAACTTAATTTTTCAAAATCAGCTTATATACCCCAAGTTGTACATAATGGAATATGCAGAGTTATGCAGGGGCAGCAGCCCTGACC